>JAMKQA010017610.1:0-13461 GCA_024699735.1 Posidonia australis | reverse complement strand
GATATGGAGCGGGTAGCGGAATCGAGCGCGTGTTGTTAGCTTGGAAGGCTCGAGGCTATGGCTGACGTAATGACGTTGGTTGATCATTTTTGATTTCATTCAGCCCTCGGTGAGGCCCATTCACAACAGCTCTTGTCTTACTGGGCTGTGCGCTTGGGACTGCTTTGACCGTTTAATCGCCTCAAAACCGATTAGTATGCCGGATAAACTCGTACTCCACTGTTCCTGCTCACCCGCTCACTCCGTTGTTGCCTGTTGGTTGATTGGGTCAAACTCGTACTGTTGATCGTTCCGATTCCTTCCTCCATCATGGATCCAAGTCTGTGGTACAAAGTTGCTGGAGTCTCTGGTACTTCTGTCTCCTTTCAATGCACTGGTTCTAATTGTCACCATGAAATTTGGTTGTCTTTCAATTGCTTGATTATTCTGTTTTTTATAGATTTTCCGTAAATTGAAACAGGAATTGCTGCCCTTGGTCTTGGCACCTTTGGTGCTCATGTCTTCAAACCCAAAAATCAAACCTACAAAGAGGTTTCTCTTTCACACCCTTCTTCCTTGCCCCTTTTTTTTTTTTTTAATTTTTGGCTGTTTTTAAAATTTTGGTTATATCCTGTGGGTGGCAAATTAGGTTAAGGAAAACTGAGACATGGTTCTTCCCATTTCAATAATTATGGTGGGTCGTTTTGCCCTTCTATAGTGCATTACTTTTGGTAGACAACATCAAACAGGAAGATCTGCACCTGAACGGGCAAAACGTTGAAATTTCGTTGAAGTATTCGGTTAGTGGTTTGAGATGATTTTCTGTAAGTAGGACTTGAAGGGCAATTCTGGGGTTCGCAGTCCTGTATTGGTTGGGAATATGGTGACTTTAAGGATACCTTGGATATCACTAGCAAAACCTATTTGCGATAAATTTTGGGAGACTCTTTAAGCTAGATTTTCTGATCTTGATTTTTTTTATTGAGCCCTAAATTTTTTTGGATAATTAAGGATATAAAATGAAAGCCCGCAGAGTGGCTTTGGTCAATTAAAAATTGTTGCTGTAGTCCAATTCACACTGAACCAAGCAGAAGTCGTCTGTACTTGTTTCCATTAATCTCTCTTGAACCCTGACATAAGTAAGGGCGTAGTATTGTATGTATCGAATGAATTGGTGATGGTTCTTAAAAAATAAAAAGTTCGAGTTTGCGGCTGGACCTCACTGAGAAATACATCATTTTTGAAAAAGGATTTCTTTTAATGATTATGTTAATTTGTTTTTGTTTCTAAATTTTTATTTCCTATTTCAAGTGAAGGTTTGGCAGACTGCTTCTCTTTACCATTTGGTTCATACGGCAGCATTATTGGCAGCTCCACACACTAAGCGTCCTCACATTGTAAGTTTCCTTTGGATATAAAATCTCAGTTTTGATATTATATATATTTTTTTATTTTTTTAGAACTTTACTAACATGTTGTTTTAAAATTTCTTTGATTTGGTAGTTTGGAGGCCTTTTGACTTCTGGGATCTTGGCATTTTCAGGGACGTGAGTTTTCCTCTTGTTTTCTTTTATCTATTGAATCAGAAATGTCTTCCACAGTGCTGTATTGCATTTTGCTTCTGCAGAAGTCTTCATTTTGTGTTGAAACTGACTATGAGATTCTAGAATGTGTGGTTCTACAACAGTTCATTTATTAAAGTTCCATCTTTTATTTTCCTTTTATTTTCGATTAGTTGATTGTAGCTTGATAATGCTCAGAGCAAAATGATCCATCAATGATAAAGATTATAAATTATTTGTATTTGTATTGGACCATGATTTACTACTTATTGCAGCTGCATTTGAAAATTGTGATTATTTCGTTACTAGTGCTTACAATTGCGTGTCGAGAATTTAAAACAAAAGTCCTGTTATGGGAGTTTATTTGCTGAAATTTTTTTCACATATCTGAGATGAATGTGATGGCGAGTGGTTATATGAATATATCATGGTGAGCTTGACGCAGAAGTGATATGTCCATGCCACTGAACAATAGGATGAGAACGTTATGATAGTAGAAATTACATTGCTCACTAGAATGTTTATTAGTGCATAAATATTTCAAATTAACTTTAGGATTATTGTAGTATGCACAGTGAAGTCTGTTCTAACTTCTAACTGCAGATCAGGCTGCAAATTCCATGCTGGATATTGAATATTTCAAAAGTGAAAGCATATTTGGAGTCCATGGAAGTGGCAAGATCATGGAAATCAAGCGCAGATAGACCAGAACGACATAAGTTTGATATGATTATTCAATAATACCATGGTGAAAAGTTCCTATACTTATAAAACTGTCTATAGTCACTGTGTAAACACGTCTAAACTTAAAATTGTTATGTTTTCAGTTATTTATTGGCTGATGAGAAAAATTGAAGATGAGAACATGTTAATTGTAGAAAGCTTATGATGGTAATGACCATGGTAGATATTGTGGAAGATCTTGGAAAAAAATATTTAGAAGCAATGCTAGAATAGCTAGTATCATTTGTTTTATATGATGCAGTAGTTTAACATTTGTTGGAAAAATGACATTTCATGTAAAATTTTTGGAAGTCCTTGGAACACCCACTTCGTAACATTATTCTTTTAAGCTTTGCCTAGTGCATGTAACACATGTTCCTTGGGTT
The DNA here is from genome assembly GCA_024699735.1 of Posidonia australis. Classification (NCBI taxonomy): domain Eukaryota; kingdom Viridiplantae; phylum Streptophyta; class Magnoliopsida; order Alismatales; family Posidoniaceae; genus Posidonia; species Posidonia australis. Next base: position 10,811 of record JAMKQA010017610.1, on the reverse strand, counting down.
TCTCTAGAAACATGATTGGAGAAGTTAGTGGTGGCACTGATACCCCACATTATTGATGAATGATTATTTGTCATAAAAAAAAAAGATTTATGATCTCTATTGGAAACTAGTAATTGATTAAAACAAATGTAGAAAGTGAAAAGAGAGGAAAACAAGCTATCTTATTTCTGAGAATGTAGTTACATATATATAATATGTATCTGATACCTTAGACTGGATAGATATCCATTATTCTGATTAACCATTACAATCTTAATACATAATATAATCTCTTTAACACTCTCCTCAAGCTGGAGCATATATATCTATTATGCCTAATTTGGTACACAAAGACTTAAAAACAACTACACATAATCCTTGTGTGAAGATATTAGTTAGTTGCTTCGATGACTTAGTGTAAGGCATAGAAATAACTCCTTTCATTATCATGTTCTACACATAATGATAATCAATCTCTATGAGTTTTGTGCATTCATGAAAGGTAGCATTATTGTCTCAATCTTCATATGACTATTCCTCTTGTAAACTAAGTCTTTTCTTAGAACATCTTTGACATGAAAAAAGCGCGTAAAGCTCCACTCCAGTGTATTCTTCTAGGTTCATGCATGAACTGACTCAATAAACTAACTATATAGGAGATATTTGGCTAGGCTACCATCAAATATATAAGTTTCCCGATCAATCGTTTGTACTGAGGAGATCCTTTAACGGCTCTAAAATGGTATCCTAGAAGGATGGCATCTGCTTAATAGGAGTACTCTGATTTATATCTCAAAAATTCTGTTTCCTGAAGTAGATCAATGACATACTTTCTCTACGATAGTGTCATTTTCTCATTGGCATAGTAAACTCAATACCTAGAAAGGATCTTGACTTTCCCATATTATTAGTGACAAAGTATGTTCTAAGATGTTCTTTTATCTCTTCTATGTCTTTTTTGCTGTCACTAATATATCATCAACATAAACTACGAGGAGTACACATCCATAGGCAGTCTTCTTATAGAAGGCGGAGTGATCAACAATATATCTCTAAAATCCTCCTACCATAACCACTTGACTGAATTTATCAAATCAAGCTTGGAGATTTTGTTTTAGACCATAAATAGTCTTCTTTAGTTTGTATACTCTATCGTTTCCCTGAATAACATATTTTGAAGGTTGCTTCATAAGCATAGAATCTGTCAGCTCACCGTATAAAAATGCATTCTTGACATCTAATTAGTACAACTCTTAAAAATTATTTATAGTAATAGAGAAGATCATTTTGATGGAATTGAGGCAGATAACAGGTGAAAAAATTTCCTCATATCCATGCCATATATTTGAGTGAATCCTCAAACAATTAGTTGGACTTTTATCTGTCTACTATGTTGTCTGCTTTATACTTGATATTGTAGACTCATCTATGAGTTACTATGGTAGCTCCGATAGGGTGAGTCACTAACTCTCAAGTGTCACGAGCTATTAATGTAGTTATCTCCTCATTCGTAGTTGCGTTCCATTAAAGAAATAATAGTACTTTCTGATGATTCCTAGGAATAAACTTAGAAGAGATAGACAAGGCGAAACTACAAAAATAAGGATGAGGAGAGTCATAAAAAACAAAATTGGAGATTAGATAAGTAGTAGAAGAACGAATACCTTTGCGAAGTGTGATCAAATGATCAAAATCATTTGAAGATGGATTTATATCTATAGAGGAGGTCGATTCTTTCGTTAGAGGCACTTGTGTTTGCTAGTGGTGACGACATACTTACAAAGGACATGAAACCTCCTTATCCACAGAGGGTGTGTCCTGGTTGCTGGTGGTAGGGAGGCCAACAATATAGGAGAGAGGAAGATACTCGACATTTGGAATAAAACAATCTGAATAACTCTTGAACTCAAAAAAGTTGATGTCAGCAGACACAAAATATTGTCTGGTAGGAGGATAGAAATACTGGTAACAAAAATACACTTGATTTATCTAGGAAATAATTTATCATAGTCAGAAAAAAGATCCTAAGCAAAGGCAAGATATCCAAAAACTCGAGGGATTAAAGTAAATAGGTTAGTGTCTGGCCAAAGATACCGAAGTGGGATCTCACCTCTTAAAGGAGTAGAGGGTATTCTATTTATGAGATATGTAATAGTGAGGACAGCATCTAATCAAAGGTGTTTAGGAACTTGCATGTGTAACATGATGGTGCGAGTAACATCTAATATATGTCTGTGTTTATACTCTGCAACTTTATTTTGTTGACAAGTGTGGGGACAAGTAGCTTAATGTATAATACGTAAAGATGTACAATAGATTATACAAAAGAGCATTATCAGTGTGCAAACATTTTATAGTAACATTAAATTGATTTTTTATTTTTATAATAAAAGATTTAAGTACATAAAAAATATGATCACGATCTTTAAACAAGTATATTCAAGACATTTGTGAGAAATCATAAATAAAAATAATATAATAGTGATGACTAGACATAGATAGAACTTTGATAGGACCCAAATATTATAATGGACTAATTCAAACAAAGTTGGACTCGATACTAGATGTAAATGTCTAAAGAAAGTACGATGATGCTTAATTAACAAGACTCAAAATAAAAAAGAGATGGAAATCCTAGTCAAGGCTTGCTACAAATTTTGATGGATGGATGACTTAATCGGTAGTGTTATAGAACAGACGGCTCAGAGGTGGACACTACATTTGCTAATTCTCGTGGTATATCATTACTGATCAACAGATCAATCTTCCTTTCTGTCTGTAAATCCTCCTGATAAGTGCAATGAAAAGGAAAAAAGGTGATATAATAACGTAATTGTTTTGTAATAGCATTGATAGAAAAGAAGTTAACAGGAAAATCAGGTACATATAGAACTTTTTGTAGTGAAAGGTGTGAAGAGGTTTCCACAACCCTTTATCTAATAATAGGACAAAATCGACCATCAACAATAGTCATTGATTGAATATAAGAAAGTTAAGACAAACGTGTAAAAAGACTTTTTGTACTTGACGTATGGAATGAGGCATTGGAATTAATGAGAGGAGAGCACTATGGGATGGCCACTTGCATAAGTATGTAATTTTAATGTACATAAATCAGCAGTTACACTTTTCATAGCCTAATAACATACTTAATGACTGTTTGGTTTGCAACTGATTTGCCTTATTTTATTGACTGTGTCATGTGCAATGCCAAATGTGACTAGATATATGGTGAATGATAATAAGTATGATCTGTTTGTAGTGTTTGCTCATGTAGATTTTATGATTTCACGTTTTATTCATGGGGGCTTTTCTAAATAGCATTATATATTGGATGATTATTTACATGGCAATGTTGGAAATAGTTGTTTTTTAAGAGGAGAAACCGTTATTCTTCTATATATGCAGTTATTGTCACCAATCTAAAATTCACTTTACTTTTTCAACACTAACAAGAATCACACATAAGAAAAAAAATCATAATATGGCTTTCAAATTCTTAAGATAAGTGGGTCCCACGTACTTTACACTATATATTTGTTAACATGCTTTTTGCTTTCCTTCGGCTGTATTTTTTTTGGGATATCATTAATTCCAATAATTCCAACCTGTGAAATTTAGAGCAAAGTTTGGCAAGCTGGTTTCTATAATTTTCATGCCGGAATAAAATGGTGATGCTCAGATTTTAAGAACTGCTTCTTGCTTTTGTTTCAAAATCATTTAGCTACCTTCTTTCATTTTCTGCACCATTGGAATAAAGCTTGCAGTTTATGCCTTTATGGTGCTTCATCCCTTACAAAATTCTTTAGCTGGATTTTCTTTTCAGGTGCTATGCAGTGGCTTATCTGGAAGACAGGAAATACTCAACATTAGCACCATTTGGGGGTTTTGCATTTATTGGTGCTTGGGCAAGCCTACTCTAATACATTCATGTGTTCAGCTATTTGTGCAAGGTGACATGCAAGTTCAAGTTCTTTGTTTTGATAATTTGCATGTTTTCCCAGCCATCAAATACCATATTCAAAGAACATGTAGCTTGGTTGCAGATAGCATCTAAAATTGACAAATCCTAACCATATAAATATTTTCAGTTACACTTCTCTATTTACATTTTCTTTGAGTGTTACAAATATTTTTATTGGAAAAGCTAAGTGGGACTTTTTTTTTTCATATTACAAAAGTTCTGCATCTGTTGGGATTTGAATCTGTAACTCTCTAATTGAAGTAGTAATCACATACTAAGGTAGTATTTGGTAACGTTTATGGAAAAATAGATTATTCTCATAAACAACGTTTTTGAAAAAGTTAGTCTTTACAACTTTTTATAATTAACTTATTTGATAACTTTTATGTATAAATAAACAGCTGATGTAATGAAATAATCTAACGTAAAAAAAATTATTTGGTTCAGTTTTTTAAGAATAAGTGTTTTTTTCATAAGTTGGTTTTAATAATTGTTATCAAATGGATCTTAAATGAACTATGCTTTGTTCAATAAACAAGTGTGGACTTGTACAATTGTCAATATGTTTTTTAACGAGGAGAGATAATTATGTCTAAAAATATATAGTAATATGTCTTTATTGTTATAATTTAGTCCATGATTCCTCTTACCATTGAAGTTTTTATGTTTTGGGGTTTTCATGCATTCTAATGACTTTGATTTTGGAGTCAGGCTGTACTAGTCAGATCAGTCCTTTAGATTGATCCAACAAGTGGTAATGATTTGTCAGCTCATATTTTGAGGTGGATCCAAAAATTTAAAATTTTACCTATACCATTTAGAGCTGACTTTTGGCGTCGATGGTCACACTAGAGTTGTACCAACACTTGTATTAAATTTGTGTGGACCCTCAATGTTAGTGTTGACCTCAAGCTGCCATATATGTCCGAAATTGGAACCCATCCTTAAGATTGGTTTGATTTGGGGAGAGCTTGAAATAGCTTGCAGAGATGAATAAATTTGGTGCAATTAGTTGTGTGTGTTATTTAGTACATTAGCTAAAAAAAAAGGTATAGGCGTTTTCGTAATCAATTTTTTGTTCAAATTTATTAAATTTTTTGGATTTTCATTAATTATGCTTTACTTTTTAGTAAATCAGTGAAAATCGTGGTGTACCTCTTGGAAACATGGTGGAAGTCAGCCTTACAAGTAATATTTGATACATGATACATTGCTTTGAGTTCTTTTTTAATGATTTATCTTTTTTCTTTGAACAAATGTTAGGAAGCAATTGAGGATATTGGTGACCGATGACTACTGGATTTGGGAAACAATCGAAATATTTTGTCTCTCATTGTATTTTTCTGTTTATACTTCATCTTTTCTTGTTAAGTGTTTATTGCAAGATTGTAATGATTATCATTAAAGGCTTTACTAACCAACTCTATGGGTATATTTGGACTTTGGATGAATCATTGTAAATTCTTGATACTTTTGATAATAAAGGCATCACTTGAATAATAATCATTTAAGGATTCCTAGTAAATTTGCGGATCAATTCTAGAATAGTAATTTTGGCATAAACTAGCTTTTGAAAGAATTTGATCCTAATTGATTCAAGATTTTAGGTTTTGTTTGGATATGATTCTAAGAGTGTAGATTGTTTCAAAATCAGATAATGGCCATAATTGTAGGCAAACCTATGTTGATATGTCAGATTTTTTTGTAGAATTCCAAGGAACGTGGGATGTCTATTTTTAGGCTTTTTTAGGTTTATGGGAGAATTCAACTTTTGGGTGATTATTAGTAGGACTATAACTGGATTAGGCGTCACCTGCTAATTCGTCTCGATCCGATCTGTTGATAATGGATTAGGAGTAAAGATTTCATATACTCGTAGACTTGTTAACTTGTTACCTGCTAAGTCATTCACTTAGTGGGTCAAGATATGGGTAGCATCTTATGGGTCACCTGTTAACTCAGGTCAAGATAAGAGTGTGGCTTGTTTCAGGTTGATGCATGCATTGAACAATGGATATTACTTAAAATTATTTATGAGAACACTCTAAGTTATTTGAATTGTTTTCTATTATTTATCTTTCGAATAATGTGCAACCTATCAATGGTTTTCATGCACAAATTTTTTTTAAAGTTAATGTATGCATTTGAACACTGATTCTTAAATAGATTATTTCCAACACATGTTTGAGTCATATGCTGCACTATCAAATGTTTTGTATCCTATTTTCAATAGGACATCTAGAGACTCTCTTTTAATTTCTTTGAGTGGACATTATTTTCATTTTGATGGTCAAAATATAAAAATTTAATTTTAACATTTGGAAAGGTAGAACGAAAGCTTATCCAACTTAGTAATGCACTAATGCTACACTAATTTTATTATTGACATGGCAAAAAGTATGTAGAGATAGTATGTAAGTAATTTGATAATGTAGATAGAGAGATATTTATAGTTTGATACTTTGATAATGTAGTGTTTAGTGGTTGTTATTGACACCAAATTTAGATTAGAAAGTCATTTTTATGTGCTTGTGTTGCTTCAAGCGTCTTTGACATAATTTTGTTAAAAGACATACTTAATTGCTCATCCAAGTTTAGCCCATGAAATGAAATAAAGTTTATATTTGACAACCAAAAAACTCACCTGTTTAACCTTTTACTTGTTACCTTAATGGATAGTTGGAAGAGTAGCGGTCAAAAATTCTTGAAATAAATATTGACTTGATCCGCTACCCATTAGGAAAGGAAGGGTTAGTATAGATCCTAAATCCGATTGGATCCATTAACTCCTCTAATTATTGTAAAATCCAATGCATCTCTCTGTAAACTTTCTTTATTATCATTTACTTTTTTTGTTTTTTATTGTTGCATATTTCTTGTATTGTCATCCAATACTCATTATCGTCAACTTTCATTACAGGATCCAGTGGGAGAATACATCATATTAGGATGGATTTTTTGCATTACTGTGAATACATCATATTATAGATGTACTTCAATATTATTATATTATTTGCACGTAAATCATTGTCATCACTTAATAAGAGAATTTTGTGGTCATCTAAACTAGATTTAAATTCATAGAAGTAAATGTGTCATTTTGAACAACAAAAGTAATGCTAGAATGTACATCCAAATTAGATTTAATATCTTTCAGATTTTACATCTATAATCTTATTACCATTCTACATTGACTTGTATGCACATAATCAAGCTTCTACATCTAAAATTAATTCCAAAATCATATCCAAACGATACTTTAGTTTCAAAATTTAAAGTTGAGTTTACAGCTTATTGTTGTAGTATTTGGGATAGCCTCTAAAAAAATCATATTTCTCTGGTACAGTGTTTGGAGTAGCCACTAAAAAATACATTCTTTTCTAGGTCTAAAGTTCCCAAAAGAGGTTCCAAATACTACTTAAGAATATAATTTGATCAAAACAAGATATATTTGAATCTATCTTGCCTTAAAGTGAAATAAACATCCCTCCAATTGTAATATCTATAAATTTATTTTTGTAATTATTTATATTTTAATGAATTTATTCTATGCAGGTGTTACTATTTTGAGACTCATTTGTGTGATTTTTGGTAGCTTTTAGGCTTGAATCTCGTAGACTGGTTACTATTTGTATATTTCTTGTGCTTATCCCCATGTGGTTGGCGCTGTGCGTGTGGCATTGTACTTGTGGACTTGTGTGTGGGTACGTGTGGGGGTCCGTGTGTAGGCTTGTGTGGGTGGGCCAATTGTTGGGGGCAGGTGGTTGTGCAAGTGTGGGGGTGTGACTAGCAGATGGAGGGGAGTTGGTGCGCATGTACAGTGGGCTTATAGGATGTGTGCATGCTTATCTTCCTCTTTGCGTAGCTACTTAAGCTAAGACACCTTCGTACACTTCACCTCTCTCATTTTTCCATCTCGTCCTTCCTCCTTCTTGAGCACAACTTCACCTCCATCGCCTCTTCTTTCCTCCCTTTCTCTCTCCCTCCACTCATTCTTTCTCCCTCCACTCACTCTCTCTTTCGTCTCTCCCATTAACTCCCTCTCCCTTTCTCTTTTCCTCCTCCATTTTTCCTCCCCTGCTTGGTGTGCTTGAGAATTGATGGTAGCGTATGGCGATGCATGGAGCTCTAGGGAGTTGCCCAAAAGTCGAGGGAGCCTTGGTGTGGGTCGGAGCTGCCAAAGGCGTCGATAGTTGCAGCGGTCGATCGGTGTTGGCTTTGGATCACCAAAGGGCGTATTAAGGTACGCACCTCACCTCTCGTAATAGAAAGCATGAAAATGATAGAAATGCCTAAGATGCATGTAATCTAGGTTAAATTTAATGTCTTGAATTTATTGTAAATTTACGATGAATTAATTAATATTTATGATGGTGGTTGCGTTTTGGGTTCTTTTAACCCTTGCTATTTTGTAATTTTATTGCATGAGCTGTGGTGTATGGATATTGGTTTTATTTATATGGATTTGGAGTAGATTTGAGGATTTACAACATATGTTTTATGTGAATTTTATTGTGAATGTTTGGCAAGTCCATCCCTCATCTCATTTGGCGGAAGAGCCGGACAAAGGTTTGGGGTCATTTTCTAGTTTCGCAGAAAGTTCGGTATGTTGTTTTTCTATCAGTTTTGGTTCTCTTGGCCCTGGTTCAGTCGACCAAATCCCTTTAGCTTGCCATTTCATGCCTTGAATGTTGACCATTGGACCTAGTTTGGTCAATCGATCTTTTTCGGTCTGCTGAACTAGGGATTTTTGGATGATCGATTTGGATTTTGGTCTATCGTTTTAGTGCCCTGAGACCAGTTTAATCAACCAACCTAATTCGGTGTGTCAAACCAGGCCCCAATTGCTTTTATGAAGTGATTTTCGAGGGTTTTTTGGATTGGTTTGTTTTGTCCATTCGAGATGGGATTGTGGGATGTTAGTAGTGGTCATGTGGGATGCCTGATGCATCGATTTTGTAGAGATTTTGGAAGAGTTTTTCAAAGATATAAAATGGTTTTGAAAATGGTTTTCAAAGGAATGATATGACTCATTTTGGAAATGATTTTCCTATTTTTTTGTGTATGGTCCAAGAGACTGTGGGTCATGTTATCTGCATCAGGGAGTGTGACGACACTTGTCAGATGGTTGGATGCATTACCTAGGTTGAGGTTGGGGGTTGAGATACCTGAGGTAGAGATTCGTTGAGACTTTTTGATTATCGTTTCGAGACTAGAGTTGTGGTCTGTGGTTTGAGATGTTTTATGGCATGACGAGGAGGTATGACACTCCTACTATCGCTGTGAGCACTGAAGCTCGGGTATTGTTGGGTGTGGAGGTATGAGACTCCTTCCTGAATATCGTGTGGAGGATGTCGTGAAGAGGTGTATCCTGTGATGGCCAGTGCAAGTGAGACACATGCTCCGTAGCTGGTAGCGTCTTGAGAGACAAGGCTGCCTTGCCAAGTGGGGTTGGCTTTGTGAGAGTTCTCCAGGCAGGAGAATCATGGGACAGTGTTGCTCTTATATAGGGTAGTGCCGTTGTAGTAGTGCACCTTGGTGGCTGTTTGTGGCTAAAGTTGGTTGTCCGATGTTGTGTTTCCTGACTCATCGCGTTTTGGATTGGTAGAGCCTTTGCTTGTTTGGTTTGGTCGATGTGGGCCTTGTTTCTTGTGGTTTGGGCCTAGTAGGGCTTTGTTTCATAGTTTTTGGCCTGTTGGGGCTGAGTTGCTGGTTTTTGGTAGTTTTGGAGAAAATGATTGCGAAATGGTTTTAAAGGAAAATTTTGTCATGTTGTTTCTTGTGGTTTTAGGTTGCAGGTGCAAGCGAGTAGGTGGGTTTTGCATAATGCACATAGTTTGGAGTCTTCTAATCGCACACACAGGTTCTTGGTTGTTTAAATATTATTATTTAGCTTTAATTTCCTATAATTTAATTTGTTTAAATTATTGTGAAAATTGGAACATTACAGATTAGTATTAGAGCACCAGGTTACTAGGTTGCACTAGCCTAAGGTGTCCGGTTCACAGACTCCATAAGTTTTGCATGCATGGTAGAGTCTGCATCTGATGTTTTCTTCATGGATTTCTACTTGTTTTGTTTGTGGTGTAGGTATTTTGTCTCTCTCCTTTTGTAGGATGCCTCCTCATGGTGGTAGGGATAAGGCCTTAACCAAGGATTCGAAGTCTTGTGAGGGAGTAGGCGGATGAAAGGTTGTTCATGTCAAATTGCAGAGCTTGGTGCACGGGATCTCTTATGCTTTCAGCAAGTTCTAGTGAGCCACTGGATGACCTGTGGTTTAGTCGGTTCACGAAGTTTCGCCTGCCGTCGTTCAAGGTTAAGGTTGGCATAAAGGAGAGCGAGGCTTGATTGGAGAGAGTGGTGAAGATACTGTCTAACATGACATGCCTAGAAGAGCATTAGGTGCGGTTGGCGACTTATTTGCTGAAAGGTGAGGTGGATAAGTGGTGGAAGTCAGTGCAACAACTGAAGTTCTCGGACTCAATGACTGTCTATATGTAGGGAAAGGATTTCAAGGCAGCCTTCTATGAGAAGTATTTCCCTTTGCATGTGAAGGAGCAGTTTTGCCAAGACTCTCAGAATTTGGAGTAGAGCACTATGTCGATGCTCGAGTACAAGATCGAGTTTGCCTGGCTGGAATGTTTCACTCCTGTTTATGAGTCAGAGGAGGAGTAGGCACAGAGGTTCTTAGATGGCTTGCAACTAGGGCTATTGATAAAGGTGATGGGCTGTCAGTGTTAGATTGTGGCGGACATAGTTGAGATGGCCTATTACTTTGAAGAAGAGCACAAGAAGTTCTTGGAGAGCCATCCTAAAGGGAAGGGTAAGTCTTTTTTTACTTCTTGGTTCTCTTTATCCGGTGCTCCAT
>JAMKQA010017608.1:0-13719 GCA_024699735.1 Posidonia australis | reverse complement strand
TAGAGAATTTGTTGGATAATATTGACCGGATAATTGTTTAGTTGTATTATAAAATGATTCTAAAAAATTATGAATTATATTAGAATTTTGTCAATCTTCATCATTTAACAAAGAATTAGATTTTACATTATAAAATGCTGTAATTACATGATTATAAGGTAAATTTGAATGTAACGTATTATAAGTTGAGTTCCATATATGTTGAACATCTAACTTAAATTTTTTGGATTTCAAACCATTTTGTACACATATATGTCTAAATTCTTGATATCTTTTAGATATTTGAATAATTAAAATAGCTGATCTTTTATTTTATATATAAGGCCTAATGCAATCTATATTATCTTGTACAATTAAATTTAAAATGTAACAACAACACCTACAATGAAATAATTCACCATTTAATATTGGTGTTATATTTCTTTTTAATAATTCTATTGCATTATTATTATTACAAGCATTATCAAAACATATTGTATTAATTTTAAAATATATGTTATATTCGTTAGCAATATCTTCTATCATACTTGTTATAGTTTTACCAGTATGTGGATGATCAAATATTCTAAAAGTAATTAATCTTGTTTGAAATTTCATTCTATATTTATCCAATATGCAGTTAAATATAAGTATGGAAAATTATTAGGATCAGTTCAAACATTATTTGTTAATGATATTTTACATAATAAGCTAAAAAATATTTCAATTAGATCTTGTTTATTTTTTTTTAAATGTTTTATAATTTTGTTATACTTTCTTTTGCTTCTTTTGAATTATATTTTCAGTTTACTATTCTACTAGAATCTATGTTTAATTTAGATTATTTTAAGTCAGTGTTATCATCTTTATTGTATTTAGTTATATATTTTTGTAACTGCTTAGCTATGTAACATACACTCTTTTTCCTAGGATATGTGTATTCTGTACTACAATAATTATACTAATACCTACTTTCATTTGTAAGGTCAACAGTGACATGCTTCTAAACCTAAGAACTTTGTTTCCTAGGTTTCTTTAAGGTTGTGGATTGTATTTAGGTGGCTTAAGGTTGGTCTGACTCTTGACTAGAGATATAATCATGACTACTAATATTTTCTATTTTAATGTATAAAAAAACTAATTGTAAAAGAAAAATTCTTAACTCACAAAACCCAAAACCTAAAATTATAGAGATTAAGAGTAAAGAATTTGGAGGGATTAGAAGTAAAGAAAATTTGATATTGGAGGTTGGAGGAGAGTAAAAGACGTAGTGGAATCCAGAGTCAAACAGTCAAACTTGAAATCTTCACTTGAGTAAAGAATGCGAATTGAGAGTAGGAATTGTAATAGAGAAGAGAATAGAAGAGTGAGTTGTGTGAAAAATAAAAGGATTACGAGGGTATTTATAGATGTGAAAAGAAGAAGGAAAAGAAGAAAAAAAAAGAAGGATACGCGTTGCAAAGCAATGTTTATTTTTTTTTCTGGAGAAGCTTGGCCCGACTCAGCTTATTTGGCGGCCGGTCATGGGTCTACTTCCCTGGGCCGATTGGGCCAAGCCCATAAGCCTAATCCCTGGCCTCGACCCATCCATTGCCCAAGGCGGGCTTGGGTCGGCCCGGCCTACGTTTTTTTTTGGGCCAGGTTCGATGTTTTACAGGCCGGATTGGGCCAGCTTGGCCCGATTTCCATGTCTATCACTACCTTGGTTATTTTGTTTTTCATTGTTAAGATGATAAGTTGTCATACCAAGCTAATGCATAGCATTTGCCATCTATACATTGGCTAAATGGTCCATAATTTTTTATAACATACTTTTAAACATTTGGCTTGGTTCAACCGCATTCATGTAATTTTCAAGTGATATCATAATTCTTACAACATTTTGATTAGTTTCAGAACACATCATATCAAGTAGGATTACAGGAAAACATCAGTGTTGTTATTGATGTAAAAATTATAAATTATTGAGGTTTAAGTAAGGCTCAAGAAACTGGTGATCAGACCTGTTTGCTCTGTGGACTAATTATCAAATTGATTTAACTGTGAGGCTTCCAGTCAAATTGATTAGAACCAGTCAAGAGTTAGATGCTTAAGAGGAAATTTGTAAGATTATATATAGAGTAGCATGCTGTGGACTATAGACTGTTGAATACTCTGGGGGTAACACAAAGAAAGCTTTGAGCGTTATAGAGCTTAGGAAATAATTTTGTATTATGGTTAAAAGTACAAAAGCCAGTGTTAAAGTGGGATTTCATAGGCAACTTCAATAAACGTAATTGGATTCCTTTCTGAACCATCCACTAAGCACTACATATTTTCAAATAGTTGATAAACGTTTTTGGCTTCCAATTATTGCAAAATAAGGAAATAGTATTTTTGATGGTTTTATTTTTGTATTATACACGACATATTTGATGATTATGAGTATTTTAAATATCAACAATTGGAATTGTGTTGTCTGAGTTTGTCTTTATTTTTCTGTTTATATTCCCATGGCTTTATGATTGTAAGTATGTTATTCTCTTTGTAATCTTAAATCATAAGTATCAGTTTTTTTTTAGTTCCCCATGTTGAGAATGAATTCCTTGCACATTGGGTATATCTACATATGTATAGCTTATTTTTTGGACTTTTCTTCATGGTGTTTTCGTGTGAATGTTTAGGTACTTTGGCCAGATTGACGTGTCTGTGACATCATCAGCTTTTATTCTTGCAATGGCATTGATTTTACAGAGAGGAAATCCCCGTTTTGCACAGCTGAGTAGTGCCATGTTTGGGTTATTCTACTGTGGTTATCTTCCTTGTTTCTGGGTTAAACTTCGGTGTGGCTTGGCAGTTCCTGCTTTAAATACTAGTATGCCTTATATCTGTCAACCTTTATCTCTTTTAAATTTCTGTGACTTATTAGTTATTACATTTTTTTAGTTACTTAGATGTTGAGACTTCAGCGTACAAAAACCCTTTTTTCGTTTGTTTCAGACGTTTTACATCTTCTGTACTATATGATTAGTAATTTCGTAATAGATTCCAGTTGTAGAATACTTGCAGAATATGAAAAATGTCCTTTTCTTTAACATCATCCATTTTTAAATTAATAGTTTCCATAATAAATCCAACACAGATGCTTTTATAGATTGTTAATGGAAAGATTTACAATTACATTAACCGTAGAACAAGGGATTAGGCAAATAAACGAGTAGGGTAAATGGATATCCATTTACCCACAACTAGACAAACACTAACTCTGACACTTCTCCTCAAGCTGGATCATATATATCTAACATAACCAACTTGTCACATAAATACTAAAAAATAGTAGTTCCCAATCCTTTAGTAAATGTATCAGCTATAGGGAGTATAGATAATCCCTCTCGTAACAGTCTCTCATATAACAACAGTCCACTTCAATATACTTGGTATTTTTATGAAAAGTTGGATTGTTTGTAATAAAGATGGTAGCTTGTTTATCGCATTGCATTGGCATAGGTACTTGTAGTGTGCAATCCATCTTTGTCAATAGGAATCTAAGCCACACTAGCTCACAAGTTATCTAAGTTATGGATTTATATTCAACATCGAGACTAGATCTAGAAACCACATCATGCTTTTTACTCTTCTATATAATAAGATTACCCTTAACATAAGTATAATAGCTAAAGGTGGATTTTCTATTCCCTTTATCACCTTCATAATTGAAATCAAAGTATGCTCAATATTCAAATGTTCATGCTTTTGATATACCAACCCTTTTCCTAGAGTTCATTTAATATAGATAAGAACTTTCATTGCTCTATTCTAGTGAACTATTATTGACTCATGTATAGACTAACTTAGGAGACCAATTGCATAAGATACATTTGGATGTGTAACTGTCAGGTAAGTCAACTTGTCAATCATCCTTCGATATTTTCCTGTGTCCTTCACAAGCTCAAAAGTGTCATCCAAGAATTTTGGATTGAGACCTATAAGTGTAGCTAGTTTGCATCTCAACACACCTACCATTTGAAGTAGGTCAAGAGCATACTTTTAAGAGCATCCTAACACATCATTTTCCATGTTCCATTGGCAAACTTAATTCCAAGGAAGTACCTTGGTTTGTCCATGTCGTCGGTGGCAAAATGGCTATCCAAGTACTAGGTCTCTGCAATGTCATTAGTATCACTGTCAATTAGAAGAATGTCATCAACATAAACAACAAAAATGATACTATTACCATTACTTTTTGTGATAAAAACAAAGTGATCTACTACACATGGGTGAAAATCAGCTCCCATAACATTCAGACCGAGCTTGTCAAACCAAGCTTTGAAGATCTATTTAAGGTCATAAATTGTCTTTTTGAGTTTACACATCATATTCTCTCCCCTGAGCAATATATCCACATACCTAAGAGGTTGCTTTATGAGGACCTATTCCTTTAAGTCTCCATAGAAAAAAGACATTTTTAACATTGAGCTGATGAAGTTCTCAGTCCAAAGAGATAGGAGAATTTGATAGAATTAAGGCGAACAACAGGATAAAAATTTTCTACATGGTCAACACTAAATGTTTGTTTGAACCTTTAGTCACAAGCCTTACTTTGTATCTATCAATGAAGTCATCTAGTTAGTACTTATGGTAAATACCCATCTACAATCGACTACTGTGAAGTCATTAGGACGAGAAACGATTGTCTAAGTGTCTCAAGATTGTAAGACTTGGACTTTCTCATCCATAGCAATTTGTCAGTGTGGAATTTGTGAAGCCTTTCATTAGTTCTCATGAAGAGATTCAAAGGCAATAGGCAAATCAAAATGGCAAAAACGAGAGTAAAAATGATAATAAGAAACAAAGTGAGAAATATGATAAATAGTAATAGATTGCTTCTTCTAATGAAGTGCAATGGGAATGTCAAGATCGATAGAAGGCATATTTATTGACATGCAAGTAACATCAGCTGGTGATGAAGTTGATGGATCTCCTTGATGGTGACGAGTATGTACCTGTAGAGGGTGAGAAGTAAGGGAAACAACAAGCGGTGCGGTGTCATTCGACTCTAGGTTGATAGCAGGAAAAAGAATAAGGACACATGTTGGGTCGGGTGAAGGTGCTTCATTAGGTAGAGATTATTCAAAAAAGGAAGTGGAGTCAGAAAAGGAGGTATCAGTGGAAATGAAATATTTTCATAGCCTTTCTAAGTCCAAGAATTCCCAAGAAAAACACACTATAGATCTAAGAGAGTTTGTTAAGTTTAGGTGTGAAATCCTTTACATAACAAATACAACCAAACACCCATGGAGGTAGATGGAAAATGGGGTCATTAAGGTGCAACTGATGAAGAGGAATGTTCTCAAAAGAACAACAAAAGGCATCTTATTTATAAGATAGGATGCTTGGTTGGTGGAATAGTAATTGCCTTGGTAGTGTTTACATCCTCAGGGGTACTGTGGGTAGTCGTAGCATTTTGAGTCCAAGTAGGTTTTCCAAACTTCTCCTAGCATTTCTCAATAATATAATTGGTCCAACCACAATATGGACACTTTCTGGTTCCATTACCAAAACCACAACCACGGCCATGACCATGTCAAGAACTGACTAGGATAGAAGAATCAATGTGAACAATGGGAGTGTCAATAGAAATTCGCAGGACATGAGAAAAAATTGTAGATAATGAAGAAACCATATCATCACCAAGAATCTATTCACGAATTTGGGAGACAAGCTCAAGTTTTAGTACTGAGAGAAAGTTAGTCACGATCAGTTCCTCACGATATTCTCTCATTGTGTGCTATCAACAAATAGAGGTGTACAATTCCATAACTGACATCTTCTTATTGGCTGCTAAAAAACTTATCATAGATCTCGATGATATGAGATATATTCTTTTCATATCTATAATCACTCTTTAAGGTATCTCATATCTTCTTAGTTGGAGTAAGTATAAGGACACCATGGGCAATCTGTTCTTTTATATTGTTTGCTAACCAAGAAATAACTCCATAGTAGGTTGCAAACCAGTCATCATATTGGCGATCCTTCACATCTGGAGGTTCATAAGTTATATGGTGAATCTTTCAATGAGTTCCAAGAAACATTTGAAAGGATTTTGACCATAATAGGTAATTTTTACCATTTAACTTGATAGATGTGCTGTTAAGACTTCGTGTCCATCCATCGTGAGAAAATAATGGAAGACTGGAGGCCATTATCACAAACAAAACACCACAAATAAGGGTAAAATCAGACCTGATCAGGAGCAAGATAGGTCATGTAGGAACACATAGGCAGGCAAGAGACCTCATACAAGGGTCTTTACATCAACGGTGGTAGAGCACACCCTCCAAGATGAAAAAGGAGAGCCAGCGGCAGGTTGGAGAGAACTACCGGCCCTTGTACAGGAAGGGGAGAAGTCAACGGTTGGAGGAGGAGAAGCTGGCAGCAAGGGAAGAAGGCCTGAGGGCTGGCAGTGTTGACGTTGGGTTGGGCTGCTTCTGACGGCAGTGGGCTTGGCTGTTGGTGGTGGCCTGTGTCATTACTGCTGCTGTTTCCGACAACGACTGCTGCTGCTTCCAGCAGCGGCTGTTGCTTTCGTGTGTTCTTTCTTCTTTTTTTCTTCTCAAAACCTTTGCTCGAGTACCATGTTAATGGAAAGATTACAATTGCAATAACCCTAGAACAAGGGATTACACATGTACTTAAAGACAAATAAAACAACTAGACAAACACTAACTCTAACATAAATAAATGCTGTGATGCTTACTTAGCGAATAACTGGGTTATAACTTACAAAGGATTTCTTCAATAAGCCAGCCAGCTTGATTTTTACTATTCTGTGTTTTTCTCATTTTTGCATGTATATCATCAGTTATGCTCAAGCACTCTCATGTTTCTTGATCACTTGTTAAAATAAAAAATTTAAACATTATTAATTCAATGAATTTGCTCCATAAATACACTGAATATGTACCATTATTATTCTGTTAATGCAGAATTTTGTACCTTTTGGCCGGTTCTTCTTGGTGGACCACCTCACTGGACCGTTGGTCTCATTGCAACTCTGACCTCTATTAGCAGCATAATTGCAGCAGACACTTTTGGTTTTCTCGGTGGAAAGGTATTAAAAGATCTTTCACATTGTGTCCTTTCTTTTATCTTCAGTTCTCGCTTATTGTCGGTGACAACTATTATCTTATTGGGGTAGTGATCTGCTGCGGTCTGACCGCAGCAGTCATGTCCATGGGGCTGTGAGGTACAAGGGGGGAGGGAATAATGCAGGACCACACAGCGGCCTGCCCGCATGGGATTATTTCTCTATCTTGTTATCCTCATTATTGGGCAACATCCTGATACTCAGCTCAATTAAGTTTTTTCCCACTTAGTGAGAAACACAATGCTTCGACCTAGTACTCATTCTTGAAAACTAGCTTCTCAAGTTTTGTACTGATTCCATTTGACTTTGGAGCTTTTTCTATGGGATGCTTATCAAGATATTAAAACTGGGAGTATATTGGACAATTTCTTTTTGATTGGTTAATCAAGTGGATTTCCTGAAACAAAGTGGTAGTGAGTACCCACCAAGAGTAGATTAAAAGTGAAGATGTTTTGTTGTTAAATAACTACATTTGCTGGAAATATGACATAAGCAGGCAAATAACTATTGAAAAGATGTGATAGTTCCTATAAAATTTAATAGATGGACCATGATAGCAATAAAGAAAAAAGAGCTAGAAAAAGTTAATAGGATGAACAGGTCCAGCTGTGATTTTTCTTCAGGAGCTCATATTATAACCACTAGCTAGCCAGAAATTTTTTATTTCTGTTGGAAGGCATTTCTAGCAATTCTATAAACGTTAGTGTTTCGCATTTTTTTAGTATTAGAAGTTTGAGTATGACATTCTGAATTGTGGATGCCTTTGCTTGAACTGAACCATCCACCATGCAAACCAAATGGTGCATTCACTGATTTAGAGATATTAATTCATAATTGACTCTCTAATAGTAAGGGGCTTGTTTTCTTGGGCATGAAAAATCTGTTGCTGGTAAGAAATGGTATCAGACAGTTATGGTTCATATTTCTTGATTTGGCTGAACAAGTTACTGAGATATTATTCTTTTGACAGTTTTTTGGCCGCACACCTTTTACTGCCATTAGCCCAAAGAAAACATTAGAGGGAGCCTTTGCTGGTTTAACTGGCTGTGCATGCACTGCAGTAATTTTGTCAAAGATCTTCTGCTGGCCAACATCTTTGTTGAGGTATCATAGCATTCATCCAATTAGCTTGCCTTCTAATCTGATGTCAAAATCTTTGCAACCTGTTGTCTGTCCTTCATGCATTTTTTACTGTTTGTGTTTTATGAGTATCTTATGATCAAGCACTCTCTTTTAGGATGCAGTAGAACTTCTTTTCTAGATTTGTTGCCAATAATTAGATGATAGGCTATCTTATGCAGAAGCATTATTCATTTCCTATGGGAGCAAATGGGATCCTTAAATTTATGTCCGAAATATTTGTGTGAAAATACCCTGAAGTTTAATTTCAGACCTTTGCAATAATAAGGCACAACTTGTATGCCAGATACAGGATTCTAGGAAAATCAATGTTCGTAACTGAAAATTTTGTCGTCAATACTTACAACACCTTTCAGCAATGATTGCTAATAACTGACACATGACAGAACAAAATATTTATTGTTGTGATATTCATTGGGTGCGTTTGTTTTAAGGAACTGTGAGAGGTTTAATCCATGGAAGCTGACATTATAGCAGCTCCTGCAATAGCTCTTGGGAGTTGCATTTTACAGCTCCCAACGTTTGTTGTTCTACAGTAACAAGAACCGAAAATTTGTCCAAGAGTGCTCCCAAGCCATGTTGTTTGTTTGAAGAAACCACATGTGGGACCCTCCTGGCTATTATGGGAGCTACTGGAGCTGTGTTGGATATGCTCCCAGCCTTTGTTTACATCTATTCCTTGCTTCATCAATTATTCTTGTGCCTATTGCCTATGATTTTATATTTGTACCATGTTTCAAGCTTTTTTTTGGTCATCAGTTTCGGGTTAGTCTTGTCTCCAATTCAGAGCAAAGTTTGAGGTCATAATTAGATCAGTCGAACTGTAAAGCAAGCATGGATGGTGAGATTTAGTTCAATTATCATAGTAACCTATTGACATGCTAGGTGTTATATTCTTTTCTTTTCTCTTTTTGAAATGCAAGGTGTTATATTCAATATGGTATATTTTGCTAGTGTGGTATAAAAATGTTAGTTTAGTTTAGAACTTTTAGGTGCATTAGATGTAACGTGTTTTTCTAGTTTTTTCAACTTAGCATTTCTCATATCAAGGTGTCAATTTTGAGCAAGTGCTCTATCTGTTGGTGGCTTGATGTGTTAGAATATGATGGTCTACAAAAAATGTTTTAGAATATGATGTGTAAGTAATTGAGATGCATACATATGACATATTTTTGCCTATTTGTATGAAAATAAATAGCATTTTGCTAATTCGCTTGTACCTGTAGTGCTTCCGCCTTTGGAATCCTTAACTTTGTGGGATCTCTTTCTGGGGACCTTATTGAATCCATAATCAAGCGTGATGCTGGTGTCAAGGACTCCGGATCTCTCATTCCTGGACACGGTAGGTGCCTTGTGTACATAGCATCCATTGTTTAATGTTATTGTGATGCTAGTTATTTTTTAATAGAAACATATGATAGATTGATATGTCCACTATGACTTTTCGTTTGGTGTTGGATAAACATTAAATAACATGCAAGGATATTTTAAAGGTTGTGCTATCTTATAGAAGGAACTCAATATATATACATGGACAATCATTTAGTGCTGGAAAAATAAATGTCATACATAGGCTATAATGTATTGTGTATGAATATCATTTCTATATTATAGAGTATCAAATAGTTAGTGTCTCGTAGATCAGGTACCTTGTATCTTTTTCCTTCTGTGGTTTTAAAAAACCAAGATAAACTCAAGTTCATGTTATTCTTATCAGAAGAGTAGAAGTGGATGATCTGACAAATTGAGTCTTTTAGAAATTGAATGATTTGCTCACTTACTGGCTGAAGTGATTCAATGGATTAACCATATTGTGAATAGAATTATTCATTAAATATTTTTATCATTCTCTAGATCATTTTCTTTTGTAGTTTGGGAAATTTAATGGAGAGCTTGTGGTCGATCTTGATCATATTACCATTCACAGTTAGTGTTACCTTACATTGCATATGGTTTTATCTGCAATATTGCCCAAATGAAGACCATGGCTTGAAAGTGCACGAGGCACAAATAATGCAGTGTTGCCTTTTTGAGGCGAGGTCAATCCTCGAGTTTTTTAAGAAAATAATATTACGAATACATCAAATACATTAAAATTTAGGTAATATAATGAAAGACAATAAAAAAAAAGATATGTCATCATGAAAAGTCGTAACTGAATCTTAATATCTTGAAGTCTATCACAAAAATCAACAAACCTATTATAATAAAGAAAAGTCTTCAAGTCCTTACAATAGACTAAGGTCTTAATGTACTTTTTGGGATGTAACTAAGGACTTAATGTTCTTCTTGTGCATTAAATGGTTTTTTTTCTTGTTAGGTAACATATGATAAATTAATTGTAGCGATTGTAATTAGAAACATTATATTCAAAGGTAATTCAATTGTATTTTCTTGCTTTTGAAATGAAACTGAACATTACCGTTGTGTTTCACTGATAAAACTTTATTTACACCTCACTGACATGGCAAAGTAGTAAAAAGAGTTGCATTATTATTAAGAAGAAATACCTCTTTTTAATTTCTACTCAGAACTAAGAAAACAGTAAAAAGACTTACACTTTACAAACGAAATTTTGTTATATTAATTCTAGCATCACTTATACCAAAACAATAGAACCAACATGGATAGCAAAAGAAGATGAGAGGAGTGGCTTAAATGTCTAGTTTATCACCACACAAGGTTTAAAAATATTGTGTAATTTTATCAATGTGAGGCTTAAGCCTGTCTTAACAAAAATTATTGTGGCAGAAGACTCAAAGCAGGGGGGTCCTCCCTAACAAGCAACAGTCTTTAGTAAGGGCTAAGCAGGACTTTGTCGTCTTCTTTGGGCTTTGAATTGAATGAGTTACAGCGATAGTTGTTGAGAGCTTTCTTACTTTTCATTGAGTTTGAAGTAATGAGGTCATGCTAGCGCTTGTCTGTTTTGAATCTTGCTTGGATGGAGTTGGGACCTTTTTGTAGTATTATGGATAATCAAATAATGGACAAAAGGAGATTCCATTGTCAACTGCAACCAGATATAGACAGTTTCAATAAGATTTCATTCTTGAATAAAAATCGATTTTTGGGTTTATTTCATCTATTCCATGACCAAAACAAAGGGGGATACACAATAAATGCTACACAAAGCAACAAGAACTTGAGAAAATCTTTGGCTGTGCCTTCCCTTGAGGCATAAACTTTATGAAACCATGGCCAAGACCTGGAACTAGCTTGCACTTGTAGCATTCGCTTGTTTTCACAACCTGATATCTGCCACAATGTTCCATTCCCTCCGGTCCAAGAAATTTGGATCTGGTCTTATAATCTAGGCATATTCTCTAAAGGTAGTTCTTTCCCCTTGATTTTCACTCCACTTTCAGCAATTCATTTTATCAATTCTTATTTTTGGCATACATTAAGCTTGGGTAGAAGAGTAAAAAGATATTGTTGTTGTTGCATTAACAGTCTTAACTTGAAAAATGTGTTGCATTTATTGTTTCATACCATATATTCCATTTAAACTTCTCATGTATTTTGATACAATCTTGTATGCAGGAGGGATACTTGATAGAGTAGATAGCTATGTGTTCACTGGTGCCCTTTCTTACTCCTTCGTGAAAACTGCTCTGCCACTTTTCGGTGTCTGATTGAGGGAATTTGTCAGTGTTCATGGTTCATAATCATATTGCATTTACACAAACATTCAAACTGATACGGCTGGAAATTTTTTAACATAAGAAACAGGCATAATTGAGTGCAGAATGCCTGACAAGCAGAGGTTAAGTGGATCATCATAGACGTCTGAATTAATACTGGATGTCTTTGTTAGGCAGTGAAATTGGTAGAGAATTTCATCTGGCAGAATGCAGAAGCTTGTTCTCCGCTGGTCGGCCCAAACTTGTCCCAAGACCATGTGTTTTATTTGTAATCATTGTACAAGATCAGCGTAATCTGTATGTAGAATAGAATATTTTTTAAGGAAGCTGACATCTATCAAACAAAGCAGCTACACTTGGAGGGAATTTAGATTTATTGTTTTATATTGGTTGATGTAATTGCACGATCAATTACATTAATTACATTTTTTTACTCCTGTTCTGTTACTTGGCATGTATGGATATCGCAAATAATCTTATGTATAAAATTATTGTCTTCTTTCGCATATTAGTTGTAGACGGTCAGATAAGAATTTGGATTGTTCATGTCAAGAAGACTAGCATAAATTTTATTTAAAGATATTTTTACTATGTCTGAGCTTGTATATTTTAATCTCGTTTATTTTTAATTTACCAACAAGGATATAGGTATTGCGGAAGTAGTCACAGTGATATCCATATTGTTTGTCCCTGATTGGAATATCCACCGAGAGGGAAGGTCAATATGAGCTTGATGTTTTTCTTAGAAGTAGCTATAAAATCTAAATGCCTAACATTTAGACTAAATTCTTTTACCAAATTTTTTTATTGATGACTTTTAAAGTGTATTTTTGAAAAGTTGCAATATAAGTGATTGTTTTGTTGTAACACAAGAGACTTTACATTTATTACATTTCATTCATTCAAACGGAATAATGATTAAATTAGACTTTAAAAAGACATTTAATAATGTTAATTAAGATTTTTTATTTAAAGTTTTAGCTGGATATGGTTTTGGAGATAAATGACTCTCTTGGATTAGAATGTGTATCTTTACTGTCAAATTTTCGATTATAATTAATAACACTTTTAAAAGTCACTTTAGTTCATCTATTGAACTGTGATAAGGGAATTTTTTGTCCTCATTATTATTTATATTAGTTACTTACATCCTTAATAGTATGTTATGTCTTGGTAAAGATCATAACCTAATTAGAGAAATTGGTTTCCCTCGTAATGGTTCTGATGTCCTTAATATTTAGTATGTAGATGATATTTATTTATTTCTTAAACCTTCTGTTGATCGTCTTATCAATCTCAAGCGCATCTTATACTGTTTTCAAGCTCGTTTGGATTAAAAAATCAACTTTCATTAGTCTTCTCCCTCTGACATTAGGATCAACAATGAGCTTTTAGCAAGACTTAGCTCAATTCCAGGTTGCGCATTGACTCCCCTCTCCATCAACTATCTTGGCTTCCCTCTCCATTTCAAAAATGCCTCTTTCAATGAGTGGGTCTCTATTCTAGATAAATTGAATAATAGACTTGATTGTTGATAAGATAAATAACTCTCCTTAGGAGGTCGTCTTTGTTGGGAAACGAGGGCCTAACAAACACTAAGGCGAAGCAAACAAAAACTGTAACCAAACAATCACAAGCAGACACAAGAAATTTTTACATGGAAACCCCCTCGGTGTGAGGAAAAGAAAAAACCACGGGACCCTCTCGGTCCAGGCAACCGACACTATGCTGTCATGGGAATACAACTGTTCTTCTCAAGTTCTCAAACTTGAGGTTAGCACAAGCCACAAATAATCTTCAATAGAGGTAATAAGAAAGAAGAAATATATC
>JAMKQA010017574.1:0-26781 GCA_024699735.1 Posidonia australis | reverse complement strand
CACAAAATGGGTGTCTTGGAATGGCTACTCTAGGGGCCTTTTTATAGTGGTCTCTAGGGAGGTTACAAAGGGGTCTTGCAAACGAAAAGCCTCGAATATTCGTTGGCACATTCGTTTGCAAGGGTAACAGCCTGGAAGGTGGAAGGTTAGCAGTCGCGGTTGGGCGCCAGGTTGGTGAGCCAGTTATGTGCGCCACCTTGGTGCGCCACCTTGGCGCGCCACACCAGCTCATAGATCTCTGATTTGGGGCTCTGGCTAGTGGGTTTGGGGCTCAGTTTAAGGGCTGATCGCATTAAAAGCGATATGAGGATACTCATCTCTAGGTTACCTCAAAATCGAGGTGTCTACACTAGTTCCTAGTCTGGAATTGTGATAAGTTGTGTTAATGGTTTTAAATGATGTTTTGGGCTAGGAAACTAGATGAAGTGATTTACTTCTCCTGTGTTGATGCAAAGGTTTATGAACGAACATGAGGTTTTGAAAGAAAAGAAAAGAAAGTTTGAAATGCCATTATTTTCCAAGTTTTTCTAATTGAATATGTGATTTTGGAAATGGTGGTTTTTCTGACAGTATTTTTTGTGGGTTTTAGTACTGTTTTTGGGGCGCGTACTGGGTGACATTCCTGTCACTCACGCGTGTTTTCCTTGTCACCTATGTTTCAGGTGCTCAGGTGTAGGAGCAGTCTAGTCTGGTGTATCTTTTCGAGTCACGTTTGCCACACACAGGTCTGGGTGATTAGTTTTATTTATTTAATTCTGTTATTTAGATTCTTTTGGCTACTCTTGGGTAGTTCTTATACTGTTGTGTAGCAGCGGGGTGTTACAATAAGTTAAACAATTAGTATATTAAATTGACAATGATGTTGGATTTAGACAGAGCATGTTTACACTTTCACTTGGATATACCAAGGAGAATTATTGTGTGCCTTTTACAAAATTAATTAAGAAAATGATGAATGATATCTATTATAGGGTACGAATCGATGCATTGGCAAAATGTCCTGAGTCTCACGATGATTATTAGGCAGCCGAGGCATTTCCTCCTTATTAGTGTACACCAGAGAGATAATTAATATTTATATTAAATTTCAGATGTTTTTATTGTTGTATATGTGAGGATTAACATATATATTATTGATTAATGTTAAATCTAGGTGAAATGGACTCTTTGACCTTTTTTCCACAGACGCAGAGTTCCAAAAAAGGTCCACGGCTGGGAAGTTAAACTGTGGAAAGCAAGAAATTCGTTCTACGAGCGGATCAAGAAGTTACAACGATCTTCGAGTTGAGTTAGTAAGGATAATTTTATATTAATTTAATTTAAAAATTATTTTTATATTATTTGTAATTGCTCCATTTCTTTTTGCTTACTCCAAATTTTTTTGAGCCTTTTGTTTCCATTTTCATTAAATGATCCACCCCCTTTTTTTTGGGGGTGCTACTGAATTTAGTTCATTCTTATTTGTGTTTGTGTGGTTAATCACTTTTTTGGAGAATTGTAGTAGAAACCAGTCAAATCAATAATATATCATCTCTACAGTTTTGTAGTTTATCCTTCCTTTCTTTTTGATTTTACTTGTAGGATGGGGTTTGTATCACATTAAATGAAATTACATAGATATTCTAAGTGGTTGAAGGATTGTGTGAAGATTTTGATTTATTTTCTGAGAAGCGCCAGATAGGTATATAATTTGTAGCGTAGTTGGAAATCATGGACTTACAATGAAGAAGAGTAGAAGGGGGCAACGAAGAAATGGAAGATCTGTTTATCTTGAAAATTAGTCCTGTCATGTCCTGCATCAAGTTTGAGAAAGAAGTAAATTAAAGATGTGAGCCAATGAGGAATTGGCATGTATTGCAAACTAGCTTGGAATATTGACATATATGTACGGTAGCTTTGAATGCTGCCTGGTGTGTTGTGATTTCGAACATGCAGCAACCTGAAACCGATCCAGAATCAATCTTACTAATCATAAATTATTATCACATGGTGTTAGTCTGTATGGTTCAAGGATTCTTCCAAATCTTGTAATTCAGACCCTGCTGTTTGTAAACCTGAATTCTAACCCTTTATGAATTGATGCCAATTTCATGGTCAAATAGCTTTTAGATAACGGTTGTTATCAGTATGAAAGTTCAATTAGTGGGAATGCTAACCTCAAATAACTCTAAAAGGGTCTAAATGAAAACACAAGAGAATGCAACTTTAGTAGGAATCTGTGATGATCTTTTTGGTGCAGAAATGCAGATAAGAAAGGAACCAAAGTATATTTTCAAAGTATTAGAACCATGGAGGTTCTTACCTAAGAGAAGCTAAAGATCAACAAGCTGTGGGATAACTTGATTTCACTAGACTAGGAAAAAGAGAGAAAGTGTGACTTAACATGATAGTGAACCAACTCTGTCCCAATGTAATTATTTTGATCACAACTTGAATAAGTGTTTTCCAACCTTGTTCCTTAATTATTGGTGTACTTACACATTTTCCATTATTTAGTTTTACTGGTTCCTTCTTTTAGAAATGTTGGCTTTGGTAGTTTGGTTACAGATGGGATATTATGTTTTCATTTGGATGTAAATAAATGTTAGTATTGGAATGTCTTGTATCAGTTCTCTTTTTACTTGTATTGTAAGCCACTAAACTATGTAGGGAACCTACAATGGCAGAGTGGTGGACTACATCTCACACTAGTGGATCAGAGCATGTTTGGTCAACCTAGAGTACGAAAGATGTACTTGTAAGTAATAATGGTTATAATTAAAGTTATTTTAATAATATGCACTTATATTTTATATTATCTTTAACTAACGTTTTTGTGTTTATTTATACAGGATAGGTACACCTTCTTGTATCAAGAAGAATATAGAGACGATAATGTCAATGAACACCCAGCCTTTGACAAAAAACTTTGGAAGCAAGTTTCAATGGAAGGAACGTGGATAGTTCATCAAGAAAGCAAGGCTTGGGTGGTTTGGATCCATACTACTCAAAAGATACGACTATTGGTTCTTTTGTGGCTTTTACAGGACAGTATCGTCCTACACCTCAAGCTTTTGCTTCATTTGATTCGGAGTACTTCAGTTCTCAGTTGTCACGGATGGCAACTACATTAAAGAGTTTCAGAGCCGACATACGCTCAGAAATAAGAAATGAAATTAGGACTGAAGTAAGGAATAAAATAAGAGATGAAATACATGCTTTGGAGGATCGACTTGTAAGGTAAAATTTGATTTACTTTTAAAATTTTTGATATTGTGACCATGCCAGCCCCAGGAGTCCGACGCGGAGTCACGCTAGAGGGAAGAGATCACAGTCATGCCAAGATGGCGAAGGCACAAGATGGGATAAAACAAAAGAAAAGGAGTTGCCAACTAGTCTTTTAAGGGAAAAATGAGGAAAACTACAAAAGATGAGATGCTGATGTGAAGGCTGGATGTTTGCTAACCAGAGGATGGGTAAGGATTCCTATTACGCATGAGGACGGTATTAGGCACCCTCGTACGCTCGAGAAACTCAGTCTTTCTAGTCCAAATTGTTTGCTAAAGGCCGGATGAATGTTTGCTAAGCCTAGATTGTGCTCTAAACATACTAACATGTATGCCATGACAAAATTGGATGAAATGACGAAAACTGCGAAGAAATCTACATGAAATGACGAAATCGCAAAGTATGACACGACAAAGAAAATCACATGAAATGACGAGATTTTTGTGAAGAATGGTTCAAAAAAATCATACAGGCCTCAATAGAATCAAAAATGCAAACAACGTTGTTCAGCAGAATCAAGAAAAACATTACGGAAACTGAGATGGAAAAATTGCAAAGAAAACCCACATAAAACGGACAAATGATGCCATGCGAAGAAAATCACATAAAATGACAATGTTTCTGGTCCAAATGTTCGAAAAAAATATACTGATGTCAAAAGGATAAAAAGTGGAGGCAACCCAAGTCCTCGGAATCATGAAAAAAGTTGTGAAAATCAAAGGAGAGAAATAATCTGCAAATGGGCCAATGTGGACCTTTCAGTCAGTTTATGTACACCCTCGGGCGATGAAATCCAAATCAAATCAAAGGAAATCTGAGACGTAGGAGCAAATCAAATCGGATATTGACAAAAGACTCCAAAAGCAAAGTGAAGACAGAAATCCTTGAAAGAACGGCATAAGATGCAAGCTTACTAAATAGGGCTAGACTGATACGCAAATGTGATGTAAAATAATATAAAATGCTTGGATAAGTGCCTAAATGTGTAAAAAAAAAACTAAGGAATGGCTTGGACAAGGACTATGCAAGGCTGAGTGCAAAAATTGAGATGCATGCTCATGAATTAGAGGCATAGGGGCAATTTGGTCATTTTCCTGGCCAGATGTGATAAATGCATGTATGGGAGTGATGCATGATCTAAGTTATGTCAAAATGTGTGTCAAATGTCTAGTAGATGTTATTTGTAAGAAAACATGGAGGAGGAAAACAACAAAATGATGTAAACATAATAAAGGATAAGTATAAGGGTCAAGATGCAAAATTCACAAAAAGGAGTGAGAATCTAGATAAAAATATGTTCATGACATCTATTATAACATGCAGATGATGGATCCAATGTGAATGTGGCACTGAGATGTGTGAAAATTGTACTTAGGTAATTTCCTGAAAACTCAGGGTCTAAAATGCAAAATTCATGCATAAGTGCAAATGTGACTAAAATGTGAGACTAAAGATCAATTCATAATGAAAACATGATTTTTAAATGGAGTCTGTGATTAAATGCAAAATGTGAAATGCAATGAGTGAAAAATATTCCCAAATATGCAAGAAAACATTTAAAACCCTAAATGATTGATTTAAAAATAATCTAAGGGCCTATATGTAAATTGTATGTGCTCAGGAATTGTTTGATGTGTGTCTAGGGATTTTTATGCAAAATTTTAGGGCCGGATTGTGATATAAATTAGACTTTTATACTGGTCTGTGTAATTATGAGGTTTGTCAGGGTTCAAGATGCAAAATTCTCAGAGAAAAACTCTTTTTTTAAAGTTCTAAGGGCTTAATGCAAAAGATCAAGACATAAATGTAAGGAAAATTCAATTTTAATGATAGTTAGTGTGATTTTTAAATCTTTTAGGGCTTAGATTACAAATTTTCCAGAGAAAATTCATTTTAAAGATTCTAGGGACGAAATGCAAATGTTTAGGACTTAAATGTGATAAAAACTCAATTCTAAGAGTGATCAGTTTGATTTTAAAATCTTCAGAGTTCAGAATGTAAATTTCATAAGGAAAATTCATTTTAAAAAGCTTCCAGGGCTAAATGCAAATGTTCAAGACTTAAGTGTAAAGAAGTCATGGTTCTAGGGACCTATATGTGATAAAACATGCATGAATATGTTAGGAATAAAAAAAGAAAATATGCAAGGGGTCATATGCAAAACTCACAGAGAAAATAGAAGAACTAAAAGTATTCTAAAACTACAGGGGCTAAAATGTAAAAAGTAGGACCTAAAACAAGTAAAAAAAGGACCTAAACGCAATAATCCAAGGACCTAAACACAAAAACCTAGAACTAAAGGGGCTGGGCCCAAAATAATCTCCTTCGAAGATCGCCGGAGGATCACCGACGTTCCCCCTTCAGCGATCACTCCGGCGATGCACCAGCGGTGACTCAGTGACGGAGGAAGGTGAGTAGTGGTTGAGGAAGCTTCGTGGAGACTTGGCGGCGATCTCCGGCGTGTCGGGATGGGTTGAGGTGGCCTGAGGACCTCCACCCACCTCGCGCTCCGGTGAGGCGCTCTGTCAACGCCGAGGAAGATGACGACGAGGTGGCTGGAGATGGCCCGATGGTTGGAGCGACGCGGCGACGGTTGGGAAAGCTCTGGGGAGCCACGACGGAGCTCTGGGAGGTATTGACATGTTTCGGAGAGGTCCGGAGTGCTCCTCCTACCTCTGACTCCAGCGACAGGCTCGGCAGAGGTCATCGAGTTGCTGCGGTGGTCCAAGCGATGGCGTGGCGATTCTCAAAGGTTCGTGGGATGGTGGCGAACCTCCCTGGCGCAGTGGCACAAAGTGTAAACATCTGGAGATCCCTGGGAGGCTCCTCGACGATGATCGGTGGTGCTACGGCGACGGCGATAGAGCAGCGGCGACGGTAGGAAGGCTCTGGGTCTGCGAGAGGCCTGGGAGGCTCCTCGAGAGCAGGGGGAACTCCCCGAGGATGAGGAAGGAGAGGGAGGAGTGACCCTGGGAGTGTCTCCTCGATCCAGAGGCCAAGGGCCTCGCCAGTGGTGGTGAACCCACCACCGGAGATGGGGACGGTGGCGCTCAGGGGTTCCGCTCCACCGTGGCTTGCTCAGGGAACCTAAGGGCCCCTAAGGGGCATGCTTCCTTCCTAGGATGAGGCAAAGAGGTTACCTGAGAATGCGTGTCGCTCCCAGTGGCTCGACGGTAGGGCTCTGGATTCTCCGACAACACTCTGGCTGGAAGCTTTTGGGTTGAAGGAAAAAAGGTGGAGGAGGTGGCCTAGATGTCCTCGTTGTTTAGGTGTAGGGAGAAGATTTTTGGATTGCTGGGGAGAGACTGGAAGCTTGTGGAAGCAGATGGATTGAGGCATCGGCGACGGGTCCCTTTTAAGCTCCAGCAGAGCCTTCCTCCGTCGTGGATCCTCCTCCTCAGCCACTGGGCGTAGTAGGATCGCGCTCGTGGGTCGAAGGAAGTTGACCTGAGATTTCGGGGGTCTGAGATTTGCTCCGAGGCTTGCGGGACGTCGTCGGAGGGGTCGCCAGAGATGAAGGAGGCGTCAGAATTATTTTTTTGACTTTATAAAGTTTTGAATTGCATTTTTGAATGAAATAGTGTTAGGCTTAATGGGCTTAGGGTTTTGGTTTTCTTTTGGTTTTTGTTTTGGAATTTTTAGGGTTTTGATTTTAAGTTTTAAATTAGGGTTTTGTGCGTAAATTTGATTTTTTTTAATTTTGGAATTTAGGGTTTAATTAATTGGTTTTGAATTAGGGTTTTAATTATTTTAGGTTTTTGTTTTATTTTATTTTTGGGATTTTCATGGATTTTAGGGGTTTTTTGATTTTAAGTTTTTAAATTAAGGTTTTGAATTTTAATTTAGGCTTTTTATTTATGTTTTATGATTTTAATTAAATTTATGGTTAAGGTTTAATTAATTGATTTTAAATTAGGGTTTTAATTATTTTAGGTTTTTTATTTTATTTTTGTTTTGGGATTTTCATGGATTTTAGGATTTTTGATTTTAAGTTTTTAAATTAAGGTTTTGAATTTAAATTTGATTTTTAATTTTGGGATTTAGGGTTTACTTAATTGGTTTTTAAATTAGGTTTTTAATTACTTTAGGTTTTTGTTTTATTTATTTTAATTTTAGGGTTTTGCTTTTTTAATTAGGTTTTTTGGCGTAATTAGGGTTTTGGATTAAGGTTTTAATTATTTTAGGTTTTTGTTTTTATTTATTTTAATTTTAGGGTTTTGCTTTTTAATTAGGATTTTGGGGTTTTAATTTAGGGTTTTTGGATTTTAATTAGGGTTTTGGATTTAATTTATTAGGGTTTTTGTGTTTTAATTAGGGTTTATGGTTTTAATTTAGGGTTTTTGGTTCAATTAATTAGGGTTTTAAATGATTTAGATGGATTTTGACTTTAATTAGGGTTTCCACTTAATTAATTGGGTTTTAATTAGATTTTAAGTGGATTTTATTTGATTTTAACTTGAATTAGGGTTTTTGTTTGATTAATTGGATTTTAAATATTTTAAATGTGTTCTATTTTGGTTTTAATTTTAATTAGGTTAGAGTGGGCTAGTGTGGGCCTGAATGGGTTTGTGTGAGCTCAAGTGGGCTGGGGTTTTGGTAGTCGCAGCTAGAGCATCATCCATAGGAGCCTATTGCCAAGTGACTTCAAAATCGAGGTCTCTACTGATATATATAAATTATCATATTGAATTCAATATTATAATTTAATCATTGTTCATTACAATTTTTATAAAGTATGTTTTTTACAATCAGAAGATATACGGATGAGCAAGAAGTTAATTTGGAAAGTGATGATGAGGAGGATTTCGAGGAGTATAGACATCGTCGTCGCTCCATCCATGCATCATCCTCAAAAGGTAAAGAAAAGTAAGTTGGTTCCCGAAGAAAGTGATATGTAATATATCGTTTTGCCTTGTATTATATTTATTGACTTGTATTAAGATATTTTAGTGTTGTATTAGCTACTTTTTTGTAAAAACTTTGGATGTGTAAAATTTTATGTTGTATGATCAACTGAAATTTTTTTTATTATAAAATCTGTATGTGTGTAATTTAATGTACTTGTGAATGTATTTGAATGCCATTTTACCAAGTATATGAATCTAAATTTTAGCAAGTTCAATTTGTAATGTATTGTTTTATTTTTTTTTTAACTGCCCAGCATTAACGAGGACATAGCGAGAACATTTCCTCGCTATGTTATCGCCAAAATAATGACTTTTGTTTTATTTATCGAGTACTTAGCGAGCCAATTGCAAGGACATTGTATGACCACATTCTCGCTATATCCTTGCAATTTCGTCGCTAAAACTGAAACAATGATACAATCTCATGATATTTAACGAGCATTTGCCAAGGATACTACGAGGATATAGCGAGGACATTACGAGGAAATATTTCCTCGTAATATCTTCGCTAATATTAGACGAGCACATTACGAGGATATGTTCTCGCAGTATTAATTTAACGAGTTATTTAGCTTCGAGGATAACTATTCCTCGCTAAGTCTTCGTTAAACTTTGTAACGAGGACTTAGCAATAAATCAGCGAGGACATAGCGAGGAATATTGTCCTCGCAAAATCCTATTTATCTTATAGTGTATGCCTTTGCGATTTTGTATCTTGATGCATGGTGAATGGATTTCAATTTTGTTTGTTGGGTTTTGGAGTAAACTTGAGGGTCTACCACATATGTTTTATTCAAGAGTTTTGGTGATTGTTTGGGGGGCCCTATTGGAACTCCCACTTCGGATGATTTTTTGGTGCCCTACTGCAAGTCGTCTGAATTCTAACAGAAAACTGGGCGTGCAGGTTGATTACGCGGGCCACATGCGCGGGTTTGGTAACGGCTCTGGCCCTTGGTCCAGGCTCTATTAGTGTTCAGACAAAAGTACCATGGGCACTAGCCAGACATGCGCTCCACATGCACGGGTCTGTCAGGGCATTTTTGGGGTTTTTCCTGATTTTTGGAAAATGTATTTTAATGCAGTGGTTTCCGGATTGGTTTGTTTTGTCCCATGGAGATGGGATCGTGGGTTGTCAGTAGTGGTCCCTCTGGACACCCGATGCGCCGTTTGCCAAGGTTTTGGAAGAGTTTTCAAAGATATGAAAATGATTTGAAAATAATTTCAAAGAAATGAGTTGGTACATTTGGAAAATGGTTTTCCTAGTTTTTTGTGTGCGGGCCGAGACAATGTGGGATCGTGTCGTCGGGACCAGGGAATGTGATGACATTCTTAGGTGATCAAGCGCAACTCTCTGGTTGAGGTCGAGGGCCGAGATACCTGAGGCTGAGGAACATCGGGTTTTGGAGGTATGAGACTCCTTGACTATAGTCTCGAAGCTAGGGTTGTGATCCACGGGTTGAGGTGTCTTATGGCATGACGGGGAGGTATGATACTCCTACTGTCACTGTGAGTACTGAGGCTCGGGTGTTGTCAGGTATGGAGGTATGACACTCCCTCCTGCGCACCGTGTGTGTAGGACGTCGTGAGGAGGCGTATCCTGTGGTGGCTAGTGCGGGTGGAACACGTGCTCCGTAGCTGGTAGCGTCCTTCGAGATAGGACAGCATTCCCAGGAAGGAGTTGACTTTTTGAGGGTTCTCTAGAGAAAGAGAATCACAGGACAGTGAACGCTCCTACACAGGGTGACCGTCACTGTGGCCATGCAGAACGCTTGGTCACTTCTCGACGAACTGCGTGTGGCCAGAGTTTGGTTGCCTGGCGCCGGACTTTCCGACTCACTATATGTGGTTTTGGCCATTGAGGACCTTTACTTGTGGTTTTGGGCTAGTGGAGCCTCGGTTGTGGTTTTGGCTAGTGTGGGCCTAGTTTGTGAAGTTTTGAAGAAATGGTTTGCGAAATGAATTTAAAAGAAAAATTAATTATAGATTTGTTTTCCGCGGTTTTCTCAGGATGCTTACTGAGTAACTCTTGTCACTCATGCGTTTTCCTTGTGGTTTTGGTTTGTAGGTGCAAACATGCGATTAATTTAGCATAGTACATATAGATCGGAGTCTCCCAGCCGCACACACAGGTTCTTGGTAGTTAGATATTTTTTGTTTGGCTTTAATTTTCCTGTAATTTAATTTGTTTTAAATTATTATGGAAAATGTGGAACGTTATAAAACAATTCAGATCGATGGCGAGCAGGGCGACAATGATTGGAATAAGAGGAATGTTGTCGAGCATGATGTAGGTCAATAGTGTAGGGTTGGGGACAATTGTGGTGAAGAGGATGCAAATTGACGTTAAGAAGGGCAAGGACGATTGTTACTAGGGAGGGCGTAGATCGACTATGAGGAAGGCGGAGACGATAATGACATGACGACTAGGGAAGATGCGGGTTGATGGGTTGGAGGGTGGGTACGATGGTAGTAACAAGAACAAGGAAGACGTGGGTCGATGATGAGGACAAGGAAGATCTTTAGAAGGTAGAGAAGATGTAGGTCAATGAGGAAGGTAGGGACGTCGAGGAAGTCTTTATCGGGTGGGAAAGATACGGGTTGGTGAGGAGGGTAGGGACAACGAGGATGGGAAAGATGAGAGTCGACGAGAAGGACAGGGAGAGTGATGTCGTTGGGGTGAAAAATAAGTCATTCCTTTTGCATCCACTGGGTAAGTAAAACAAAGGACATTATTGTAATTAAATTAGCATAATCTAACAATAGTTTAACTTGGTGGAAATAATAAAGATAATATTGCCATGGGGAGTACTTTGAATTTTACTTCAACATGGGTAAATCAGTAAGTCTCCCTAGTTCAATTGGTTTAATTTTGTGTAGAATCGTAGATTGAATCTTGTTAATCGACTTGAAAGTAAGTCGAAATCCAATCGAAATCCAATCGTAAAACCCTAACTCTAACTCTAACTCTAAACATGGTGTAGCTTAAATTATTAACTATCCAAATAGCCGAAAGAGAGGAGGATCCAATGTGGTAGGTTGCACCCACTCCACAGAAACGTTGCAGGCGGCTGTATCCCAAAGAGGTCCATTCCGAAACTCTTCTCGAGATCTCACAGCCCAAACCCACCAAAACCCTCCACCACCAACCACCCGATGTTTATGCTAATAGGCCCCATAAAATGCAACACGACTCGCCCTCTCCTACGCACGCAAAATACCCTTCTCTCTCGGGCGAAATCGACGAAAAGCCCTAATTCCATCCGCCGGCTAGCCTCCCCACAGTCGCTCTTGCTCGCTTCCCAGGCTCAGCTTCGACCAGGAGCTGATTTGCTGAAGAACTCCTCCGCGCCGCCACCGACTGTGGACTGCCCCTGTGCCTGCACGCCGCGAGCTAGAGCCTCTCAGCCTCCACACCTTCAAGCTTCAACAGTGTAACACGGTAATAGTCTTCAACCCATAACAAGTTCGGGTTTGTTTGGTGAGTTGGGTCTTCTTCTACTTCTTTTTCCTGTTCCTTAACTCATCTTTTCAGTTCCCCCTTATTGCTACTTTGATAGATAGGTGGATCTTGCTCCATCCAAGTTCTGCTTCTGTTTTCTCTGAGAACCCATCATCTCTGTTATCTTCTTATGTAGTTTGTGGTTGTTTGCTAAAGTGGGTCATGCTTAGCTTCCTCTATTAGCTGTCAAACTTTGTCTTCTCTTGCTGTTTTTCTCAAATGGGTTTTCTTCTTCTCCCCTACTGATCAATACTCAGTATTTAGATTCCACCCTCTTTTTCTTTTTAATCTTTTCTTCAGATTGCCTCCTTCCTACTTCCCTCTCCGATGGGAGAGCACAGGTGACCAGTGGTGCAAAAACTATATTTTATTTGAAAAAAATTGTTTTTAACTAAACACTTTTTCAAACCACAGTTCTCAAAGTTTTTTGCATGTGCAAAGAAAAACAAATGTATTTTCAAAACCATAGTTAGTCCATCCAAACAGGCTCTTAATAGTCTTCTCCCCACAGTATGCCACAGTTTGAGTTTGTGTTTGATTTTAAAGTTTACATATTTTTGGATTATAGTGATGGTGTTAATTTTTTTTTTTGCATCTACTTTGATAATTTATTTTCTATAGACCCCACAGTGAAAAATTCCTGACTCCACCACTGCCAATGTGGCGGCTCTACCGTGCCCCGCCATCCCTCTTCACTCACCTCTCCAGCCTAACCTGCCGACCCTTCTCCCCCTCCTCCTCCGCTGCCGCCGCCAACTTACCGGAACCGCTCCATGACCTCCCTCCTGTCTCCACTCCGCCAGATGTTGCTCCTCCACTCGAGTACCTCGAAGGATTCCCCAGGCCCGACCCCAAGTACTCTGAGACAATACTCGCCGTCCCCAGGGAGACGTCCGGGAAGAGCATTGCGGCAAAGGAGAGGGCGGCGGGGAGGGTCCCGAGCATCCTGTTTGAGCAGGAGAATGGGGAGAAGGGTGGGAATAAGAAGCTCATTTCCGTGAGGAGGAGCCAGATATGGAAGCTCGTTAAGCAGCTCGGGTCACCCTTCTTCCTTTCAAGGTTGTTTGAATTGGAAGTCAGGTCGGGTTTCGAGGCTGGAGATGGGAACGTCATCGAGAAAGTCCGTGTCTTGCCTCGATTGGTATGCAAGCCGAAACTTTTTGCTGCATTTTTTGTGGAATCTCTTCTTGATGCTCTGAGTTTTTAGTGATTCATGGTTTTGATTTTTGGAGTAAATCTGATGCTTGATGATTGATGCTTGGAGTTTATGTTATTACCTGGTTGGTTGCCTTGGTGTTCTTGTTGGGCCATGGATTTTTAGTGTGATATTTATGTTTGCTTATGGAGGCTGGGAGTGCGTGTACTTTGCATCAGATGGTGTGTGTTGTTTGCCAGTAAAATTGGTAGTTACTAGGAAATAAGGTTGCATGATATTCTTCGTTTTATGGGTTTTTGCACTTGTTTGCCGATTTTTTCCCTTCCTGTTCTACCTCCATCAGCTGAAAATTTTATTGAGAACCAAAATAGTGTTGTAGAACTTTTGGATAACCTCTCTAGAAATTTTTTTATGTATTA
The DNA here is from genome assembly GCA_024699735.1 of Posidonia australis. Taxonomy (NCBI): domain Eukaryota; kingdom Viridiplantae; phylum Streptophyta; class Magnoliopsida; order Alismatales; family Posidoniaceae; genus Posidonia; species Posidonia australis. Next base: position 13,533 of record JAMKQA010017574.1, on the reverse strand, counting down.
ATTGATGAAAATTTGTGAAATATTTTCTAGGCTAGTCCTCGATGCCAGATTAGCATGCAATAAGTGTACATCAAGCTGGTCAAATATCAATTGTTAACTATTGCCTGTTAGAATATATTTCTTTTTCTCTTTTGCTTTGGTTAATCTCTCAAAGGAAAGCTAGTTAATGTTGATTGAGTCATGAGTCTGGTCTTATGTTCTTTGTCATCTACTATGTTAAGTAAGTTTTGTGAACGTGGTGTGATAATGCTATTATTGAGAATATTCAAGCATCAAATTATGTACAAATAGATCTGTGTTACCATTCATCTAACCTTTGTCCATCGATTTCATCTGCCAACAATTTATTCTTTAGAAAGCATTACCTAGCTTGAGACACACACACACTTAAATGAACAGTTGAACAGAGAAAAGCTTGGAAATGGGGCATACGGACTATTCCCTAATAAAAAGGGTCATATAGACTAGGACCTATGATGTGATTGAGAAATTTAAGATCTAGAGGGATATGAATTATATGTGATATAAAGATAGTAAATGTAATTATATAGTTTAGCAGAATATTTCTAAACAATAACAATTGCACTTGGACTATTGCTTCGTACCTCCTTTAATTTGGAGGTGATCACAGATTGAATATTTTGACTAGTTTTAAGCAATGTTTTAAATGTCAGTTTTGTGTTGGACTTCGGCAAGTTGAAAAATAGATACGTGTCGGTAAAATGTTGGTATGTCAGTATCATGTCAGTGGAAACACTGTAAAAAAATCTACATTTGTTTAGAAAACTTCTATATCGATGTGTGTCGGAATTACGTCGGTAAATTGAATATTAGACATGTATCGGTGAAATTTCGGCGACATGTGTTGACATTTGGTGCTATGGTTTTAAGACGTGGTGGTAGAACAATAGAAGTAATCCTTTGGGCTACTATTCAAAGAGCCACTAAGGGAGCCAAATCCACTTTAGAACAGTGATAGAAAAATCAATAACAAATTTCCCTGATTAATATATATTTGGAAATGTAATACATGCATCTTCTCTGGTGACCACATTCTTGTGTCTAGTTCTAAGATGTTAGTCTGGAATAGTTTTTGAAATAATTCTACAGGATTCATATCATTCAGAACTAGTCTTAAAACTATGCTAATAATGAGAAATATTATATGATTTGTCAGTTATTTATTATACAATGTCAGTTATTTTCTTATTGTTTAATTATTGCTAAACAGTTTCCGTAAAAAATATTGCTAAGAAAGTGGAAGCATTTATATCTTATATTTTGTTTGACTCATCATAGATATGATGTGTAAGGAAGGTTCAGAAAATGGGTATTGGAATCGATTTGGTCAGGGACTAGTTAGTGATTATGCAACTAATCAAGTGAAACCAATAATAAAGTGGCTTGATCGGCTAACAAGGAAGCACAGACAGGGACAGACATTACAATTTTTTAAAAAATGTAGGATTTTGATACGACACGGACACAATAATAAATAAATTTATAAAAAATATTTGTAGGTATTTTTTTCATCTATTCAAATAGGTATATTTAGTTGATGAGACAAGGAAACAACATCTTAGCAAGCATAAAAATATTAAAAACAACCATAGAAAACAACATAATCAATTTAAGTCTTAGGGTCTGTTTGGGAAAAAAAATCTAACACAAATAATCCAATAATCCACTTTGTATAATTTTTTTTCTTCGCCATTATTTGATTTTTTATTTTGTTTAGTCTAAATGTTGGTATTCCATTGGTTGCTCGCTATTCAACACGTTGTTACCCAAATAATCTAGAGACATCCAAAATGAGCCCTTAAATATATACTTCTTGTACATAAACAAAAATACTATGATATAATCAACTTATTTGTGTTTTAATTTTTTAATTTTAAGGTATTAGTTTAGACTTAATAATTTTCTAGACAATAAGAATTATGGATACGTATTATCGGGCAGATAGATTTTCCAGGATCCATTTAAGTGATCCACTTGTCAGAAGTGTCTTGGATGTGTCTTAGACGAATCTAGGATCAAAGAATTACGGGCATGCCCTTGTCTGTTCCAATGCGTGTCCCGACGTGTCTTGGTTGTGTGGGTGTCCTAAAAGTGATGAATAGGTATGGAGACCTTGTACAATTGTCCATGCTTCCTAATCAGTCAATGAATGGGTCTTCCAATCCGGTGAATCAGTTGATGAGATTGATTTTCCAAACATGGTACATGAGTCAAATATTCCATTGTAGAAGTGGACTTTGGAATCTTTTCCAATTATACACCAGTTAATTTCATTTAATAGGGTTTGTAAAGGCTAGCTAAGAGCTTATCATAGTTAATGAGAGGATTACAATTGCTGTAATTGAAGAAAATTCTAGTTCTGGGGCATAATTTAGTTACAGCGAAGTATTCTGACTTTGGCAACCATATTGATAATGTCCATCACATCTATATGGTGTCAGCATGAACGGTCCTTCAAAATTTAATTTTTTGACAAAGTTCTATAATCAGTCTAAGAATCAATGGTCAATACATGGTCAAAAGGCTCTGATGGAAGAGGCACATGTTATGAGTTAGTAACAACCTTAGAAAGAATCTAGAGGAATATGAAATGGAGCATCTTCCATTTGGAAAACTATGGTAATCTTTGTGAATGAGTTGCCGAATTGCAACATAAGCACAACAGGCCCCCAGTTTGGGATGGAAATTTAATTTGGAATCCTTGAGACAAATGGTTGAGCCTCACCAATATGAAAATGATGGCACTTTTTTGACATGCTAGTTATCATATTCGCTGTTAAATATTCATTCATTTGTAACATTGAGTGGCTGGTAATTTCGTGGTTAATAAGAAAAATTGTTTACTCAGCATCATAGTTTTTAACTAATTAATAATATACACACATTTACCTTCCGTCTGTCTGTCTCTCTCTCTCTCTTTCTCTCTCATACGGCTGAAAATACATGGACTTTCTGCTCAAACAAAATGTATTTAATGTTGGGAATATTTTTTTTATCTTTTTAAAGTCATGCCACGTTTTCCTGCTCGTTCTCTGATGTAAATATTGCTTGGACCATGCTAGCTACACCTTCATCCCACAACCGATGATGTCCTCAATGTGACATTCATGAGAGCTCCTCCTCCTGCCTTACTAAAGGTCAATGTTCCTCTTGTGTTCAGAGGAGAAGATGTATGTCCTGGACTAAGGAAAGGTATATCCTTAAAAAACTATCTTTTTGTGTTTTCTGAAAGCATATTAGTTTACAGGTGGTGAATTTTTGCCTATGTTGTTGACAGGCTGCACTTGCACAATTCTTCTTCCTTTTTATCTAAATAATATCCACTTTCTCTAATCAAAGCTGCTACCATTTCAGTCTTTAAAAATAAACCACTATCAGAAATTTTACTGTTACTTATATTGGCTCAATAGTCGTCAACTTGAACTCTAATGGGTTCATCTACAGGGACAGACCAAATCAATTAATACTATCTGTTCTCCTTTGCCAACCGAGATCTGTTGTAATATTAGTTTTATAGATAAATGGGTCATGGATATGATCGAAACAATAGATCCTTGGCACGTGGTTAGTATCCTGTTATTGAGAGTTGGGGGGAGGCGGAGGGGTCCGCCAGTTGGTTTATGTCCATATCCCTGTTGTTGTGCTGTTGGTGATAACAGTATTCTTAAGTCTGTATTTATCCACCAGCCATTATGTTGGTGTACTTCCATACTGTTGAAGAACTTATGTTATACTTTGATATTTAACAGGGGGTTACTTGCAAACTTTGAAGAGAACAGTGCAGTACATTAGCCCCGCTGACATTGTTCCACCTTACATTGATGTGGATTTGAGTGAGTTGGATATTGGGAAGAAATTGTTCCTCCGAGACCTCAAGGTTCATCCAGCGCTGGAACTTAAACTTTCACCTGCTGGACCTGTATGTAAAATCAAAGGATCGAGAGTGTCAGAGCATAGGAAATCCAAGTAATTGCATGTGTGAGAAGAGGTATGTAAACTCAGGAGGATTAACCGCCAAGAATGTTATCCGAGTTGCAAGATCTTTCTGGAAATATTAAGTTTGCTTTGTTCTCAAGATCCAGCTCCCATGTTCCACTGTATCCATTTTCTGAGCTGTTTTTAGCATCTCAAGTATTGGATATGTTACTTGTTCCAGTGTAGGATCAAATCCAACGATTATAAAGTGATCTCTGTGAACCTATCCTATCATTCTTTGTTTCATTTAGTATGAAATGAGGACATTGAGATGGTTGGCACAAACCTCTGATCGGAATCTATTTGGTGATTGTTTCTTCCATTTATTGTTGAAATATTGGGTGTCTTCATGATGTCACAAGTTCTCCAACTATTCAGTTATGTGTGGAATTATCATGACAGCATGGGCTCGGCTACAATATCGTGACTATCAACTCTATTTTATTCACAATGCATTTCCTGGACTAGATAAAGAGAAGATACTCCTTTGCACGATATTACCTAATGATGAGCGTCTTCTTTCCATTGTACCTAACCCCAACTCCTGTTGAACTCCAGTTGGAATTGCAGACATGCCACTTAAACAAACAGCAAGCTCCCATTACATGGGTTCAGTCATCATTCCCTGTATTAATGCCCAACTAAAGGGATTGAGTAAAGTTTACTGCTAATGAATGCTGTGAAAGATACACCATGAACACCCAAAGCCCCAAACCAATAAAAATTACAGAGCCGAGAAAGGAAGACTAGAGAATGATCAAAATTGTGTTTAAGTGAAAATTCAACTGAAATACCATCAAAGGGTTGAGTTTTTCTAATTTAATCCAGTGCAATTATCATTTATAACCTAAAATAAAAAATTGAGAAAGAATAAAAAAAAACTCTACTCCAAGAAGAAGAAAAAAAGTATGTGATATCAGAGTTTACTAATACACTTCGCAGTCAAAAGAAACAAAACCAAAGCAAAAAACCCACCACTAAATAGATCACAACTTTCTTCCAAATTACGCATCAGAACTGCAAACCATCGGCAACCCAAAACCAAGCTCCACAGCTCAAGCCACGGCCTCATCTCCTCCTCCGGTCGGCGGCGAAGTGGGAGAGAGGCACGAGCTCAGAGAGCGGCGTGGACAGCGGCGTCGGCATCGGAGACGTCCTACACACCGGACACGACGCGTTGAGCCGGAGCCAGGCGTCCACGCACGACAAATGGAAGTAATGCCGGCAGTCCGGCATCATCCTCAGCATCTCACCTTCCCTGTACTCGCACAAGCAGATAGAGCACACGTTGTCTCCCGCCGACCTCGACTTGGAGAACGGGAACTTGGGGTAGGAGCTGATGGCTGCAGGGTCGAGTCCTCCGGGGCTGCGGTTGTGGGATGAGGACTCCTCCTCCTCGTCGTCAGAGGTGATGAAGATGACGCGGGGGAGGATGGGGGAGGGGGTGGGATGGGTGGGGGATGGGGCTTGGGTTCGGCGGCGGAAGCAGACGTAGAAGGCGAGGAGGAAGGCGGAGAGGAGGAAGAGGAAGCCCAGGGAGGCGGCGATGATGTAGCCGATGCCGAGGTTGCTACTTGTGTTTGAGGAGGAGGTGCTGGGGAGGGTGGCGCCGGTGATGGTAGTGGTGGTGGTGGACATTTTTTGGGAGGAGGAGGAGGAGGAGGTGAGAAGTTTATGCAGTGGAGATACTTGAGCGTTGGGGAGAGAGGGAAAGTTTTTCATTTCTTCCATTGGGTTTCTTGTCCTGTTGACCTTGTTAAAAGTCATATTATCACTACTACACCTTGTACAATGGAAATTACTAACCTACACTCAATAAGCTGAAAAACTTAAATGCATGCACTTCCATTAATCTAAACCCAAATAACGTTAATACCTGGTGTTAGTGTCCTTTGAAATGATGTTATTGTTCCTATGGATTTTATATAAAATCCATCAATAGATATTGATCTTCATACACTTATTTGGCCTTGGTGCCTCTTGGTGTTGTCGATGGTGATGTTCTTCTTATTCCCAACAACGACAATGTTGATTGCTATTGTGGTGGTGGTGGTATTGCGGGTGTTTTTGGAAATTTAAAGAAGAATTCAATGGAGATCTTCAAGATAACGTTCACCGACTTAGTTGGTGCTTCGGAGGAGTGGGATGAGCGTCAAGATCAACTTGGAGGAGCCAATCAAGGTCCAAAAATCTGACTAGTTTTTCATGAGTAGTCATAGCTACATCATGATAGTGTTCTCCTCTCTAGTAACGTCATGTTCTCTAAGATCTTGATACAAGAATGCATAATTGAAGGTGATGACTTTGTATGAGAATGCGATGATCACCTAACATGAGAATGTGATGATCACTTTGCTCAACCTCTCGTTGGAGGAGCCGAACAAGACCCCCATCACCATCATTAGTACCATCAAGCCTCTAGTCTACACACTGAAGGTTGGTATTTCCATCACGAAGTAGATCACAACGTGCATACTATTTAGCCTATCGACGATCGAAGACAACCACGACACGATTGGGACCTTCGATGTGATACCATCGATAGTATCGCTATTGATCAACGGGAACAATCAGGAGAAGGAGGACGGTTTGATGACACTCTTCAACTTGTGCTCCACAAAGGCAAAACAAGGATAGGGTGGTGAGGGGTAGGGGTGGTGGCACCGTTGATGGAGATGGTCATGGAGCATTGGGTTCGAATGATGGAGAAGGTGATGGTGGTGTTGAGTAGCTGGTCGGGAAAAGGAGAGAGAGGCAATTGTGGAGGAAGGTGGGATAGGGTTAGGGGTTGTGGAGGTGAAGGTGAGGTGGGATTCTGGTTGAGGATAATAAGGGTAGGGTAGATTTTTTTACTTTAGCCATTGGTTTAGTTAACTATAGTTTGGATACGAAAACTTGACGGAGCAAGATAGTAACTGACGATAGATGCATATATGTAAGTTTTTTGGTTTATTATGTGTATATCGGTAATTTTCATTGTAAAGAGTGTATTAACAACAATATGATTTTTAAAGAGGGTATTAATATTAAAAAAAATCCTTTTTCATTTCCAATTTTCTTTTTAGTTATTTATTTATTTTTTTATTTCTTTCTTGTTCCTTTTTTTTCAGGGATTTTTATGTGTATCTCCTAATGAAACTTTCTAATTAGGGGTGCCTTCATAATTTATTGTTGTAAAGTTATTAAGTTTTAGGTACTTTAATGTGGATAGTTGACTAGAAGTGATTCATGAATTGGAGAGGATTTGGACATGTAAGACACTCAACTAACTCAAAGGTTAACATCTTTGCTTAAGACTTATAGGATCTTTGCCACATGGTTAATGTATTAGATCAATTCCTCTTGTAATATAGTCTCTTTAAAACTTGGCCAGCAATGCCATTATTAGTTTTAGCAAATAAGTGAAACAACATCTCTTTAGACTTCTTGGTTGTTCTCATGTTCTCTTAAGTTGAATACCATCACTTTTCCTCAATTTTATGACATTTTCATGGTCTATATGGCACCAACATTGTCACTAACTATAGTCATTCTTTGCAATCATCTTAAGGGTTTGCTTGGTTTAAAGGAATTAGGAGGAATTAGAAAAAGTTAGGAAGAAATCCGCCCAATGTTAGTGTTTGATTCCTTTTTAGTGATTAAACTTCATCAGTTTGATTAGAAAAACGAAGGAGTTTGAAGGAATTGATTTTCTTTCTAAACATATGAGAATACCAATTCCATTCATTGCAAGCAATTGGAGAACAAAATCAACTCCAAAAATTCAAAATCTCAATAACCAAACACAAAAATTTCAACTCCTATAGTTATGATTATAATTCTAAGAATTTAATCTCCACTTGGAATTACAACTCCTATAGATTAAATAGAGCCTAAAGAATATGAAAATTTCCAATAAAAGAAGGAAAATTTTAATGTATCTATAGTGTTGTCTTATAATGTTGTAACTATCGTTACAAATTCTATCATTTATATGTTTGAATAAATGATGGAACTTAAAACTTGTCGATTAAATTCTTAGGTACCTTTGTTGACATCATTGACACAACCATAAAAGAAAGGTTTTTTTTTTTTCCTTTTTTTTTGGGAATGGTAGTATAAAGCATGATTTCTTAGCAATTGCCATATATTAATCATAATAATTTATATATCTTCTCCCTCGATTATAGGAAGTAGAAACAAACTTTAAGGGGCCTTACACAAATAAGTGGATAAAACAGGGAGACTTCTATCATTTGGTAATTTCCATTTTCTAAAAGAAGAGAAATCATGGAATATATACAAGCCTCCCTTCTTCAGTGGATACATAAACACTTGTTGAGAGAGAGAGAGACGGTGGGAGGACTGGGAGTGGTAGTTGACAGAGGTGGGTGGGGAGTGGTGTTGAGCAGCTGCTGCAATTAATGCGGATGGAAACGAAAACCGACGATGATTATAAATGTGCTCAACTGCTGCTGTTGGACCATCCCCACCCACTTCCAGTTTCTCACCCAGTAATCGGGTCGGATCCTGTACACCTGATTCTGGTTGGATTTTCGTGCAAATTGCAATGCAAGCTTGTCATATCTCGTTGAAGAAAGCTCATAGGGTACGTGGTTGCACTTCTAGTAGAAGCTAATATTCTTTCGTCCATCAGAAATTAGCTTCTGAAGATATTTCCAGAAATTAGCTTTTATCATAATGTGTAGAATTTGATTTAGAAAAAATAGAAATATGTAGATTCTAGACTTCAATATTTATACCGGTAGACTCATTTGTCATTCTTTAAATTCTAACATACTAGAATCTTTTCTACGACAATTTGGGAAAAAAAAAAACAAAAAACAAAACCTATAACTTCCAGGTGTTTTATGCTTTTGTCAGTATTTACATTCCAAGATCTGACCTGAAGTTAAACCAAATGCACCGTAAATGACACGAGTTGGTTAGATTCTTGGGATCCGTATATGTAATGAGTAAACTAGATCTCACTTCAATTAGCGGCGAGGAAGATTATTGGCTTCCTGTTTTTTTTATTGAACAGTCAAAAAGGTTCATAGAGACAGTCACGGGGACATGTTGTCTATCCTTTGAAAGTGCAGTTGTAAAATGTCACATAGATATGCATTTGCCATCAGACTTGGTAATGGACTTGTTGGGCCTAAGCCTGTTGTTCTCTTCTTTATCACGATTCATGAATTGGCAACACCATATTGTTTTAAAATGACCATAAGTCAGGTCCCAGAAAAACAGTCCGGGCAGGTCCAGCTATGTTTTACTTGATCTGTAAGACCCCATGAAACCTCAAGGCCAGGGAGACTTGACACCTTGAGCTCAATGAGAGATTCTGGGCTTAGCTCTTATCAAAATCTAGGTATCAAACCATAGGATGCCCCTTGGGCCCAAAGATTCCAGGATCATCTCCTTTATCAGAAGTAGGCCCACTTTTCTCTTGCTCTTTCACCAGTATGTTCCTCCTACTCTATGGCCAACCATCTTAACCGCTCGTGGTAAAATAATAGAAACCCATCTCCATTCAATAGTCTTCACATGCATGCACTTTAAGTTTTGACACTTGAGAGTTGCTAACTATTTGATGTAACATTATTAAAGTTTTTTTGTACTCTCCACGTGTGGTTCTCAGAAACCTAACTTTGTTATGGGACCCTCAAACACGCATTAATTCTGCGTTCACTGCAAAACCCAGACCGATCTGTCGAACTCAAATGCTTGTGACAGTCCCAAATCAATGCACAGCGTGAGGAAGAAGAGTGGCCGAGATCAATCACGGGTGCATGAATGTTTTCGTATCAAATCCCCAATAAAGCATTAAGCACTTCATTCATATCTTTGGCTGCATTTGATAATGATTATAAATAAATTAAGTACAGTAAAAAGTTAATTTTTTTTCAAAAAATTATCCTTCTATAATTTTTCATTTTCAACATTTTCAACAAGTTTTATACATGAAAAATAAACTGACGTTTTTAAATAAATTAGTTTTTTTTTAATGTATTTGATTTAACTTTTTATTTATAAGTATTTATTTTTAATAAACTATAAAAGATAATGATTATCAAAGTGGTTTTTTTATTGATATGGTAGTTTAAAATGGTGAAATGGATGACCAGTCCACCGCAGTTTTCTGGTTCAAATCCAAGTGAAGCTTTCACAACTACGATGCTACGATGAAGTGAACTACTCCATGGAAGTTGGCTTCTGCCTGCGTTCCGAATATCGTTTGATTGGAAACAAGTTTGGGTTGGCCAGAACCAACTGCTATAACTTAATTAAGAAGAGTGGAACTCTATATCTACCGATTTCAAAAAAAAGAAGAAAAAACTTTGGGTTGGCCAGAGCGTTGCCGCTTCTTGATATCTACCAAGATTCGAATGTGATAAGGGTGGATTGGGATTAAAATTTAAGTTGGGTTTGTTTCAAAAAAGTCAGTACCCGTCTCCTCTCTACGACCGGCACCATCACGTGAAGACCTATTCTCCTCGTCTCTGCAATCTTCACTACCAAAAAGGCACACAGCTCTGCTCTCCCTGTTCCGCCACTTCCCACCTCTCCGTTCTTATCTTCCTTTCTGTCTTACTACCACAGTCCTCACTCTCCTTCCTTCTGATCTCCTCCTCCGCCCACTCCACTTCTGTCACTTCCTTCCTCTCTTCATGGATGCTCTCGCCTTGCTCAGGCACTGGCGCCGCCGCCGTGCCGCCGCCGCAGCCACCTCCGCATTGCTAAGCGACACCGCCACCATTGCCGACACTGTTTCCCACATAGAAAGCGTCGACGACTCCAGCTCTGGTGCGGAAGACGAGGGCCCGTTCTTCGACCTCGAGTTCGAAGTTCCTGACGACGACGACAACGATGAAGAAGGACAACAACCACAACAACAACTTGATAAGAAGCAACACGGTGACGCAAACGAGAAGGAGGAGGAGGAGGAGGATTTCAACTTTCCGGTGTCTACGGAAGTGTGCTGCGGAGGCGACGAAACCGACGTCTCCCTCTCGCCCTCCGACGATCTCTTCTTCAAGGGTCGTTTCGTGGTGCCTCTCAGCTCCACTGTCTCGTCGGAGACGAAGCCTCTGTTCTTACCCATCTCTCTTCTCAAATCCGCCACCAGACTCCGGGTCTTCATGTCAGCGCTGAAGAAACCCAGAACCGTGGAGGACACACGGGCTGCCACGGAGGTGGCGACAATGGAGCGTGGGCAACAGAGGCAGAAGCGCCAGTTCTTCACCGTCAAGTTCAAGGTGGAGGACGTGCCCATCATGTCGATGTTCGCCAGAGACGGCAATGGCAGGGGGATTGGGTGCAGAGCGAAGGAGACGGAGGAGAGCGAGGCAGGGACGGCGGCTGTGGTGGTGGAGGAGAAGAGGTTCTCGAAGGAGGTTGTGCAGAAGTATCTCCAAAAGTTGAGGCCTTTGTACACCAGAGTCTACAACAAGTACAACACCGAGAAACAGACCACCACCACCACCAAATGCTTCCTCTGTTGTTGAGGAGGGGAGGTTGCCGGAGGAAGAAGTGGAAGGAGGAGGTGGAGGAGAGGAGATGTTGGTGGTGGCTGCTGCAAGTCCGGAGGGGACGGTGGTGGGAAGGAGTCAGAAGTTGGCGCAGGTGGCGAGCCATCTGCCTGCGGGGCTGCGTGTGGTCTGCAAGAATTTGGTCAAGAGCAACAACAAGTCTTCGCCGGCAGTGGTTGCAGCGGTGGCGTCTTCGCCTACGTCGGTGTTGGGGAGGAGACGAGATGATTCCTTGCTGCAGCAACAGGATGGAATCCAGAGCGCCATTGCTCACTGCAAGAAATCTCTCAACTCTCCCAAAGGTAAAAAAAAAAAAAAAAAAAAAAAAATGATTTGGAAGTTGGTGTTGTAAAAAGTTTCATTTTCTATTCTTCTCATGATCGTAAGATGGTTGTTGTTTTTGTTGTGTATGTAGAGTTGGACTCTGGAGTGATGGTGTTGATGTCACCAGAGGATGGTGCTGAGAAATGCAAGGAGGATTTCATTTGATCTGAGTGATAAGACAGGAAATGGCAGTGTTATGTTCTTCTCGTGGAAATCCTTTCCTGTTCTTGTTTGTTTCGTTAGTTGTTGAAGAGGAAGTGATGATAAGATGGGTCGTGCTGTCCTTGTGTCTTGTGAAGAAAGTAGATTTTGTTTGTATCATCTAAGAAGTAGGTTTTAACTGTTGATTATAAATCACCACTAGCTAGCCTCCATCGTCATGTTGCAGAATAGTTTTCTTCCGGGCCACTCCACTCTTTCTCTCCGTGAAGTGTGATGTGTGTGGGCGCAATGTTAACACTTTCACTGGTGCAATCTTCTGTTTCTCCTCGACTTTTGAAAATTTCTGTTTCTCCACTACTTTTGCAGTTTCTAACTCCCTATTTCTCCGAAGAAAGATGAGGCTGCGACCTCTGCTTTTGTTTTCAGTGGTGCTTTTAAAAAAATTAAAAAAAAAAAAAAAAACTGATTTTGCTTCCATATCTCTGTCTGTCTCTCTCTGGGCGGCATTATGGATATTCTACCAAGTGATGATGTCTATCCTTTTTTCTCTACAAATAGAGTCTATGGAAAATAGAGTAGAGGCGACGTTGAGAACCGAAAAGATTGATGAAACCATGATAAGTTGAAGGAGGAGTTTTGATTATGGTTTAACGAATGTGGGAGACTTTTCCAAGGATGTCATGTTACCATGGTGAACGTATTGTTCGGTTCATGAGGTCGACATCATTGTTTTCATATTTGGAAAATCTAAATGGAAAAAATCATGGAACAAGAATGAGAGAGAGAATTTACCATCAAGTAAGATTTACATAAATATTTTGGTCTCAATTTCATGAGTCTTACTCTAATTTCATCTCTTTCTTAACGTTTCCTCTTAACGTTAAAGTACAACTTCCTCTCAGAGAAGGTAATATATGAGCATAAATAGTATGAATCATAAAAACCTAGGATCCATTAATTTAATTTTATATAACTCATATACTCATCTAATGAGAGTCCATCTCATTAGACTAATCTAATGTAGAATCACACTGCATGCAAAACATATTTCAATAATCTCCACCTTGCTCGCCAGTGCCATTGAGTATGCTGCATAATTGTTGATGTTTTTTTTTGTTATCGGTAGTTGATATTATTATTATATGAAGTAACCCAAATCAGAAGTCCAAAGTAGTGTTCCTCAAAATATTACAAAAAGAAAGAGCTCGTCACACAGCAGGTGACATTCAAAATAGCACAGTAGAATTACAGTATCCAAAATTGAGTTCCAGCAACAAAGAAATGCCAGAGTCAGCCAGTATCACACTGAAAACTTCAATCAACCAATGGTTAATCGGAGAACGGGAGAGCTGGAGTACCAGTATCACATTCCATGTCGCTCAAGAAGGTAGTAGGAGGGAGGTTACCCTGAGCCTGCCCAGTGTTCCGCTGGAAGGAAGAAATGGCTTTAATATTTTCTTCTTTCTCAAAACCTGTAGCCAGAGAAGCTACCCAACAATGAAACAAACCAACTATATCGTTTATAATCATGCATTGG
>JAMKQA010017570.1:0-19179 GCA_024699735.1 Posidonia australis | reverse complement strand
GGTTCCTTTCGTACCTCGACCTCGCTCAGGGAGGGGCATCTGTAGACACCCCGATTTTGAGGTGACTCATAGATAAGCTTTCCAGATGTTGCTTTGGATGTGGCAAACCTAATCCCATTAGCTAAACCAACCACAAACCTATAGCAGGCCTGCATCCCTATTAGAAATTCAGACAAGTAGGGGAGAGCACCAAGTTAGAGCACCAATGTGGAGCACCGGGCAGGAGCACTACCGTGGCACACCTAGCTGGTGCATCAGACAGGTGCACCGGTTTGGCGCATCTATCTGGCGCACCAAGCTAGCGCACAGTCCCTTTTCAGGCTGCTGACTGCTGGCTTTCCACCTCCCATGCTTGTAACCTTCACCAACGAATACGCCATGGAATCTGCGCCAGGCACTTCGTTTACGAGGCTGCCTGCATTTCATGGGGGTTACCCTTGGAAAATCCTATATAAGGATCCCTACAGGCAACCATAAGGAGAGGTTAGAAAACCTTGATCCAACAATCCTGATCTAAGAGAGCATCTTGAGCAAGCCATATACTCTTTTCATCAACCTTATTCTCGTTTTCTGAAGTATTTCCTTGCATTCCAAAGCATCTTCGTCCATTCCAAAGCAACAAGGATCATATTATCTTTGATATTTCAAGAGGGAACACCTTGGACAAGGTAAGTCCTCCATGCATTCCTTTGCTTTTGCTTACATCCTACATTAGATAAGATATGTCGTGCACTTCATATGAACTGATCTTCTTTGTCTTTTTGCATAAATTTCATGATGAAGATAACCACCCTATAAGATATTCTGCATGTACAATCTAAATAGAAAATTCTGCACCTTAATGTTCCTACAAATGGCCTTTCTTTTTGTTTCTTTGCACAAGAAATCTTTGTTTTTATGCACATGCATGCTAGAATATGCAATAGATATGTTCTTTATGTATTCATCACTTGCATATGGCTTGTCAAGTTTATCTTCTCATACATGTTCTTTAGAATCTTGTATAAGCATTTTTGCCATGAACCCATGATTTATTTTGCTTTTGAATCAAATAAAAAGAAAGGTTTCTGTTCATTTGCATCTCATCATATTTCAGTTTCCATCATTTGCATAGCTGGCTTAATTAAAAAGGAAAATCACCTGTCTCTGAATCTGAACCAGAATTCTGACAGATTTTCTGGGGAGCACCATTCTGGAGCACCTATATGGCGCATCAGAGTGGCGTACCAAACCAGAGCACCACTCTGGCACACCATTCTAGTGCACCAGACTGGTTAGAGAAGCAAAATCACCCTCTTTTGCATCCTCATCTGCATGTTTTCCCAAATGGTTTTGAATCTGATTCTTTCAGTGATGATTCTTTGGTATTTTATGATTGTGCATGCTTGATTTCAACCACAAATGATGTTGCTTTTCCAGTTGTTTTACCCTTTGAACATTCAGTCCATAGTCCAAATCTGGTAGGCTGATTGCCATTTACTCCTATATGGAGAATCTTATGCATCAGCCCATGATTCAGTGGTATGGCTGAACCTTGTTACTTTTATTCAGCATGAGTAAGATGTGACCTTGTGTGAGGCTATTAGCCCGTGAGCACAAGATCCATAAATCTTCTCACACTTGCATTTCTTTCATTTTTAAAGGATATTTTCCGATTTTGCAAAGACTTTACATTGCATAACTTCTGGAACGCATTTATATGTGACATTGTACTGCATAGATTTCTGTATTTTCTTTGGCACATCTTTCTAGCCCACACGAGAGCACATAGGTGGCGCACCATACTGGAGCACCAATCTGGCGCACCTAATAGGTACATTAGCCTGTTTTCAATAGCACACAGCAGCTTTCACATAGTTTTAGCATGATTTCCTGTTTTGATTTACTTCTGGATTTTTCTGGTTTTTGATATATCAGGAAGACCCAACTCTGTTTTTACCCATTCCATGCATGGTAGATCATGTTTTGCATATAGTAAAGCAAGGATGAAAAATCACTCAAAATACTTAGATCCTTGATCTTATTTGTGCAATATTTTTGCATCGACACTTGACTCGATATATAAGCGATATTTCTGAGCATTAGGACACACCCCGGCACTCCCTGCACCCTTATTTTTAACATAAAACACCACTCACTTAGCATGGCATGGCATATTGCCCTCGGGCGTACATTAAAGGCTGAAAAGCCGACATTTCATATAAGTAAACGAGAAACCTATAGAAAGACCGATTTATCGGACGCACGAGGGTGCCAAACACCTTCCTCGTGCGTAACAGGGTTCCTTGCCTGATTTTCTGGTTTATGACCTACTTTTCATTGGCTTATTTGCATGATTTATATGGTTTTCCTCGTCTTCCATTTTAATAGACTAAGTAGCGACTCCTGCATTTTTATTTTATTTTTGCCGTGACTTTGCCGACCCTCGCACATTTGCCCTTTCGCTCCATGCCCGAGGCTGTCGCCGGCATGGTTACACTGGGGAGTAGCAATATGTTAGCAATAACCTCCCAAAGTCTTCATTGACAAGTAAAAATTCTAGAACTTTACTTAGCTATAGATTTTAAATATCATATGTCAAGCCACTACTTTTCCATTATAGATATGTAAAAGCTACCGATTTCCATCACAAATTCACATTATATAATAACTTGTGATGTTTCAAGTTCAAAAAATGCAAAATTATATAAATTCAATACAAAACATCTTTATAGCAGTTTATTTCTAAAATTGATTTTTTTCCCATCGATTTTGTGAAATTGATGCATAAGATACAATGTAGAGATTTACTCCTTTACTTGAATAAACAGTTAGAAAAATTCACAATGTCCTCTAAACACTACAACATCCATGTTAACCTAATATATACCTCCACTCCAAAGAAACCACACATGTACTGCAAGGCAGAATTCATAACAGGCTTATAACCAAAGAAAGGCTCACAGTATCCATTTCCTTTCTGAATTCATAACAGGCTTATAACTGAAGAAAGCACCACCATTACATTCAAAAAGAGAGAGAAGACAACAAGATGACACTAAAGATAAAGAAAGATCTTGCGTATTTATAATCCTAGGAGAAGCAGAAGTTTAATTCTGAAAATTGTGAAACTACCATCTCAATGTTTGTGGTCCATCTCTTTGCACTTTCATTGCATAGGTGGCTGTGCAGCAATTAAGTAAACTTGCATCAAAACAAAACAGAAAAAAAACCCACAGAAAAAAGTATTCCTATATAAGAAAAAGGGATATTTATATTCATTTCATCTACGTTTGACCTAGGATTACATTTGAGAGAAAAGGGTCCTTACTGTTCAAAAAACAAAAAAGAGAGGCAAAGAGAGCAACAAATAATGCCAAAACATTACGACATAATTATCCAATGTATATAAGAAGAGAGAATCATAACTCTGAACTTGGATGGAAAGGAGTACCTCTGAACATGGTTTTACTGAAAAATTGTATATAAGAAGAGGGTCTTTACTGTTGCTGTTTCTTTGACTGAAAAATTGTGAAACACTAACACGGATGGAAAGGAGTACCTCTGAACATGGTTTTAATAATTTATAGGATTTGTGGATCCATTGCAATCTTGAAATAATCTATAATGGAAACAGCAACAGTAGTTGCCATCCCCATATCTGGTTAATTTTTTATGCTTTACTGGGTAGGCTTATGTACTGATTTTGGGTGACCCTCTGAACAAATAAGAGTTCCATTCAAGGAGCATGGGGACTAGTTGATTGAAGCAACCGTTACTTCATCGATACCATGAATTCGAGCAACACCATCAGTCCATCACCCACCTTTACTTCTCTATTTTAATTCTATAGCATATTAATGAACATCATCAGTAATTGTATGAAATGTATTTAGCACTCTCCATTTCCTTTCTGAATTCATAACAAGCTTATAACATAAGAAAGCCTTTCAGATTTCTACTTAATGCAAAGTGGAAGTGGACAACATCCTTCTGCAGATGCTAACTTGTAGAATTTAGTGATTTTTCTCTTGATAAATGACAATGGTTCTGCACAGAAGGAGTTTTATTTTTCCACAGATGAAATCTTCCATTGCTAAACCATCAACAATGTGTGAATCTTAGTGGCATCTCAATAAATAATTAAAAACACAAGCCAGGTAATCTTTAGCTGAAACAAATTGTGATTTTTCTGTCTGTTTACTCTACATTAATGGTCAAGGGATAGAGTGAGAAAAGATTTTGTTACTCTAGAAATTTTCGTCAATGACTTCTCAAATAATCTAGATAAAGCTGTAAGTAAGTTAGTCAAAAAATGTTAAAGGAATTATTGTATTGTACAAATTATTTCTCCTGCCACTCACCTGTGAGGTCATATGTGGGCAACTCACCTGTAAGTGTTGAAAGGACAATGGGAGGAGGTAGAGGATGAGGCTGTGCGAGCGAGAGGAGGAAGACGTTGGAGGAGGAGGCACTGCGGTGGAGGAGCACGAAAAGTACTGGTCACTTTCTGAACTAGAAGTTGAAATGAAATCTCAATAGTTGAAACTACATACCTGCGGCAGGAGGAGGAGATGGAGGTGTATGATGGCAAGGAGGGAGCACAACGATAAGGAGGTAGAGGCACAGCGACGAGGAGGGCGAAGGTACGATGATGAGGAGGTAAGAAGCATGACGGTGAGGAGGCACAACTATAAGGAGGCAGGAGGCACAAAGGACACGACGACGAAGGTAGGGCAAACGCAAGAGGAACGGAAGGAAAGAAAAAGGGTTGGCAGAGGGAGGGGTGAGGCTCGTCGCTTGATATTTAGATCTGAATTAGCGAGGACATTTAACGTGGACAATTCCTCGCTAAGTCCTCGCTATATATTTAGCGAGGACAAAACAAGGATATATTATCGCTATAGCCTCGCTGGAATATGGCGAGGATATTTCCTCTCTATTGCCTCGTAATTTTACCTCGTTAAAATTTTACGAGGAAGATTCCTCGCTATGTCTTCGCTAGTAATCCTCGCAAAATGCAGAAATTCTAGTAGTGTGAGGTGAAACAGAAATTGTTAGACGAAGTCTATCAGTCCAGATACACAATTCATCTAGGAATCACAAAGATGTATAAGGACCGGAAAAAGAATTTCTGATAGCCTAGAATGAAGAAGGAAATTATTGAGCATGTGGCGAAATCTGTGACCTACCAGATGGTGAAGATTGAGCATCAGAAGCCTAAAGGGACTTTGCAACCTCTAGATATTTCGATTTGGAAATGGGAACGTGTATTAATGGACTTCGTGATAAGATTATCCAAGACTAAGAGAAAGAATGATATAGTTTGGGCAATTGTGGATTGGCTCACAAAGTCAGCACACTTCTAGCTCATGAGGGTGAACCTCCCATTGTTACAGTTGGTAGAGTTATATGTGTTTGAGATAGTTTGACTGCATGGAGTTCCAATGTTGATCGTGTTTAACAGAGACATACATTTTACATCGAGGTTCTAAAGGACGTTACAGGAAGCATTCAGCACTATGTTGAATTTCGACACTGTCTTCCACCCTCAAACAGATGGTCAGATCGAAAGGATTATTCAAGCACTAGAGGATATGCTGAGGGCCTATGCCTTGGACTTTGGAGGAAGTTGGGAGGAACATCTATTGTCGATCAAGTTTGCCTACAACAACAGTTACCACTTTAGCATTGGGATGGCACCATATGAGGCTCTGTATGGCAGATCGTGTAGAACAACTACTTATTGGAATGAGGTAGGCGAACGTTAGCTTGTGAGCTTAGAAAATGTGCAGCAGTATGAAGACAAAGTTAACTTGATCTGGAAGAGATTGGTGGCTACATAGAGTAGATAAAAGAGTTACACTGATAGGAGGCGGAAACCTTTGGAATTTGAAGTAGGAGACTTTGTTTTCTTAAAGGTATCATCAACTAATGAGGTGGAAAGATTTGGAAAGCAGGGAAAATTGAGTCCTCACTACATCAGACCCTACTAGATTTTCATAAGGATTGGAGTAGTGGTATATAAGTTGGATTTGCCTCCGAAACTTTCTAGCGTGTATGGTGTGTTTCACATTTCCATGCTAAGGAAGTGTTAGCAGATGCGTCCTAGGTGATACCAGTGCAGCCAAAGGACTTATAGGAGGATTTGTCCATGGTGGAGGACACTGTTCAGATACTTCATCGAAAGGAATAGGTCCTCAGGAATAAAGTAATGCCTCTTGTTTTAGCTCAGTGACAACACCATGGCACAGAAGAGGTTACCTGAAAGTGTGAAGCAGATGTTCGATTGTGGTACCCACACTTATTCTATTAGAAGCAAATTTCGAAGATGAAATTCTTTTTAAGGGGATAGAATGTAATATCCGTAACTTTAGGGGTCGATCGTGGAATGGGACCACAAATTTGTTAGCCTAGAGATTCAAAAAAGATGTAATCCTGTATTGAGGATTAATATTCGTTTATGTGTAATCTGGATAAGCTGGGACTTGATTACCTATAATTAAGTAAATATTTGTCAGTAATCATGGTGAATTTGTGTTTGTTCCCCTAGTTTTGTTCATGATTTTTCCTTGGCTTTGTTTGTATAGGTTAGGCGTATATAATAGGCGATTAATTCAGGCAGTAATTCTTGGCACAACTACCAGGCAAGTGTCATTGGTGCGAAGTGCTGGTGGATATCATCGACGTGAATTGTAAGTGCACAGGTTAGAATACAATAAATGCCGCTAGTGTAGAAAAACACAATGAATTTTGTTGTACCGACTTTGCCATCATGTCAGGGCACCATGCCTTGCCTCTGTGCGCTGCCTTGCCTCACCTCACCATCGTATAGCTTGGATTTTTTGGGTGGCTGTCGGGGGTGAAGAGGTGTATAAAAAGCACCCAAGACCCCTGGCTTGAGATAGAATGAGTATGAGAGAGAGAGCAAGAGAGAGAGAGAGAGGAGAGGAGGGAGAGTTTGAGACTGAGAGAAGAGAAGAGAAGAGGAGGAGTTGGTCGCCGGAGAAGGAGGAGGAAGGCTCGTTAGCATTACATTGTACACATCTTGCCACCTTCTTTTCTTCATTTTTCTTGTAGATTATAAACAAATTGATGATGAAAAGCTTGTTATTGATGATTGTTAGTGATTCCCTAATTTTATGGAATTGTTCAAAGATTATTCAGTAGATTTTCGAAGGATAAAGTTACTGTTTAAAATGAATGAGTTATTTACTTTGAATTTTTATAACTCAAGCTACGATTAATGGTTTGTTGTGATTTTTGTGCCAAATGTAGATCTCTTCATGCTATTCCTTGCGGTATATTTTGTGTGGTTTATAGTGGTTTGTGTTGAGAATGCCTTGAGTTCCCAAAAAGGGTGATTTCTGATTATTCCTGAGTTCTAATTTTTCTATCAGTTCTTATGGGTCGGGTACAATTGGTAAGTGCAAGGTGCAAGTGCAAACTGGTAGCATGATTAGATAGCGCAACCAGTAAGAACGCAGTGTCAGTAGATTCTCTTGGTGCGGCTTGTCGACACGAACTCCCCTGTTCAGAGTATTTGAAAATGATTTTTGAAAAGAAAATAGTGTTTTGAAAATGGAGTAGGTGTATTGATACCTCCAAGAGGTTAGGGACATGTCCAAGGTTGTGGTTGCCTAGTTTTAATCCAAGGATGGAGTCTCGTGACTATAATTGTAGTACTAAAGGATCTAGGATATGAAAGACCTAGATTACCCTTAGTGTCGGTGTTGATCGGGTATGAGATTCGAGTCCCCAGATGCTCGGGCACCAAGGGACATCGAGAGGATGCACCTCATGCTGTGTGTGATATGATGATATAGTGAGGCTATGGCCGGGGCGGTTGGTTTCCTACACAGGGTAGTTCACTACAATAGTGCAGTAAGGTCAAGGTTGGAGCCTCACCAAACTGTTTGTGGTTGGTTGGGCGCCCGTGGCCAAGGGTGACTCGATGGGTTTTCACGTTGTGTGTGGTTTTGAGCTGGATTCTAGCTGTGGTTTGGCTTTTCGAAATGCATGGAATTAGTTTTCAAAGATGCATAATATTTTAAAGAAAATGATAGCTATTGTTTGAAAAGGCATCGTTTATAACAATGGATTTTCAGATATTTGTACTTAGAGTTTAATTACGGTTCTAGTGTTTCTTCTAATTAGTTTGATTTTGTATTCCTTCTATAGTTTTCGAGCATTTTTGGGTTCCAGTTTTTGATAGGTGTGTACTGAGTGACATTGATGTCACTCACTTGTATATTATTTTGTTTTTTTGCTTTCAGGTGCAATTTAAGGAGTACAGTCTAGTTCTGATGCACAATTAGGAACCACGTAACTGCATGCATACCACGGTTCTTGGTAGAGGTAGATGGTTATAATTTTTATTGTTAACCTTAGTTTTTATAGTTAATTAGATGCATGGGTAGTGTGATACTAGCATGTAGCATAAGAGGGCATTACAACTATAGTAGCTGAGTATGTAGCATGCTTTGAGGGATCTAATATGGTTAAAGAATTTTATCACAGGTCTATGGATTGTAGATGGAATTGAAAAACCACTCAAGCTATATTATGACAATAAATCTGCTGTGCTATATTCTAATAATAACAGAAGCTCATCAAAGTCTAAGTATATAGATATTAAGTTCCTTGTTGTGAAAGAAAAAATCCAAAATGATCCATTGTCCATAGAGCATATTAGGACAAACTCCATAATTATGGATCTGCTTACTAAGGAAGTACCACCCAAGGCCTTTCATAAGCATATCTTTCATATGAGTGTTGTACCATTTGATGATGTATCGATTTTGTAAGAGTTTGTATTTGGATATTTTATTGTAATAAACATTGTTTTTTGTAGAAATAAAGTTTTTGATTGTTTGTATTTTGGATATTTATATTAATCTCACCAAAGAATAAGGTTGGATTAGTTGGATATAGGCGAGTTTAGATTACTTCGCCTAAATTTTATGCTACACATCCACACCTGATCTATATCATTGATTGTATTAGTATAAGTGACAATTGTGGGTTAAATTACGCTTAAAGTAATGAAAACCTTTTGATCCTATTTTGGTACAATTAATGGACCAAATTGTGAAAGAAGTCTTGATTTAAACAGCCATTTTGACCTCGTAAGATTTTAATATAATGCTTTAATTTTTAATTTTATGTGTGACTCAAATGGGAGATTATTGGGTTAAAATCCAATTAAATATGAGCCTATATAAAGTTAACTAAATTATAGACTATTTGTGATCAGACTCATTAAAAGTGATCTATTTGATTTTGAGTTATGCCTATTGACGTTTTAAGTAATGTAAGTTTAATGTGTAGAGACTATTTAAACATATTTCTATTTGTTGAATGGTCGAATTAGAAATATGTAAAATTATAAAATTCTATAAATAAAAAGTCATAGTTCCCAAATCCCATGCTTTTGGCCTTCCTTCTCTCTCACTCTCATATTGAGAAAAAAAAGATAAGAAGAATTTGGTAGGTTGAAAGATCGAACCTTGAGTACGTGATCAAGGATGATCTCTTGGATTTTCACTGTAGATTCAGGTACGCTTCCTTTAATCCTTGTTGATTTATCATGTTAAGATTATGTTTTTCCTTTCGAGTTCTTTCCTATTTGGTGAATATCAAATTAATGTGATATTTTAATTTTCAACGCATGAGTCCTTGATTTTATACCGTTCTTAGGGAATAAATTATTGGGATCTCGTGTGGATGTCTCATTTATGGCTTGTGATGTTGGCCGTTAGACTTTACTACAGTTTGCATTGGAATTTCTATTGTCTCTTTTAGGAATTTCTATTGCTTAATTAAATTTTGCAAAATTAAATATCTTTTCCTTTTTCACGTATCCTTATGAAAATATTGTCAAATTTTTTATAGAATTTAAAATTGGAATGCACTATGAAACTAGGAACCCATAAAGAGAAGGGGGGACGGGAGAGCATGAGGCAAAGAGGATCAGTAGTGACAATTTCCAATAGCAGGAGTATGGTTTGTGGTGTTGGGTTGTGTAATGATTAGGGTTGCACACATGTGAACGGGTGGGTACGTGCTTTGTCCGTGTACAATGGAGACAACACCGGAGGCAGAAGGAGAGGCTTGCATTAGACCATTGGACATGCAGAACCCCATGCAGAAGCCAAACTCAAACAAACTCCCACAGTGCAATGCCAAAGATAACATTATTGCCCTCAAAAAATCCCACGTCTTCTTCTATTCTCGTGAGCCCTGGATTGCTGCCAACTTCATGCCGTCTCTCTTCTTGTTTTTCTTCTTCTTCTTCTTCTTCTTCTTCTCCTCCTCCTTCATATGGGTTCTCTCTTCATCTCCCCCACCATGAAGTTGCAGACTAATTTCTACATGGTGATAAGTCATTCCTCTTATACATACATAGATTTTTGGGAATTTTTATTGCCACTTGGAGGACCCGATTGATATCTCAAGCCAATTTATTACATTTCTTTAAAAGGGAATGGTATATGTGATAGCTGGCTTCTGGTGCTGTGCTGAGCAGTCAACCGGGACTTCCAAAGTTCAAAAGATCTTGTGGGGAAGTAGTAGTACAAGAAAGAAAAATGGAAAATTACTGGCATGGTTGAGTCTATAGTTTAGCTTTCCATTTAGATGGCAGAGTAGTCTCTGCATTGAGGGGATCATGGATTCATGGGCCCACTCTAAACACCTAGAGACAGTACACCCACGGTACAACAGCAAAGCATGAGCTGGATACTACATCACAAGCTTTTCTACCTACACCCGCATCTGATATCTCTCACTGATCACATTGGAATGATGTCATCCAAGTTAACAGCATTCAAAAAACGAATTCAGATGGGTACTCGTGCTCTAACAATTCACATCCTGTGGACCCTTCTGCAGGGACCTTCTTCAACAACTGCTTGTCATTAGTATCTTAGTGATTCAATTGCTTTGTAGAAGGTATAGATGTTTGCTAAGGGAAGAGAGATACATAAATCAATGTAGATAGTAAGAGAAGGATCATATGTAATAGAAAATGATAGTGTGATGCTTGTGGCACGTGTGGGGAGAGAGAGAGAGAGAGAGAGAGAGAGACACGGATAGAGAGGAAGGGAGGATGTGTATGTATTTGCGGGAATTGGACAAAGGTGGTAGTGACGGCGAAATCCCTCCCCCGTGAGGAGAGTTTGGAGGCATTCACAACTCACGTTTCTCAGTCCCAGTCTCTGGAGGAAGAAGAGATGTATTCAACAGGGAGAACACGCTTTGCCCATTACCACATAAACCAAACCATCCTACCTCTCGTGTTGATGCCCTTCGCTGCTTCCAATGGTGCCCCGATCACGAGCAGATTCCTCTCTCTCTCTCTTCTACTGTGCATGTGGACGTATATATGTGTTCTCATGTCGCACCATATCACTTCCACAGCAACACCCTCGCAGTTGCCAGATATTACCCATCCTCTTCAAACTCTAATCTAGGATTCTATCTCTTCTAAAGATAAGAATTACCAGTGGGGTCAAAACAAGTGACTCTCCCTTCGTTCCTTGTGAATGTCGTGTCTGCATACCGTCTGAACCTATTCTCACACTTATTGTTATCATTATAGTTAAACTAGGCCAGGAAATTGAATAATACATGAGTTGTTATGCTTCCCATATTACTGTTGTTACAGTACTTGTCGACCTTGTTGCTAGTGTTGGCTTTTATGTTACAGCTTGCAGGTTGTAGGAACTGGTGACGACCTGATGGAGATGTTTTTAATTGTTTGCTTTAAGACCTCAACGACGTGCATTGAAAATGAGACGATCTTAACTAAACTATCATGTGGGAATTGCAAAGATGAACTTTCACTCATGCAATTTTCTATTTTGTTTGGCTAGTTCAGAATGTTGAGGTGTCACACGGAATAGGGAGATGTAATCCCAAATAATCTTGATGAATAGGCCCTTTTTATGGTGATGATGGCAACTAACTTGAGGAAATGAAGAGGGCAGTTGTGGTATTCTGTATTCACATATATAGAAGCATATATTTTATTATTTTTTTGAGGAAATTTGGGCAGCTCATGTGGAAGGGAATCAGAGGGATCATATAGCTAAGTTTGAGGACTTCTCTCCTCTCTATAAGCCGTCCATTGGAGAGAGGTTGCAAGTGAGTGCAAGATCAACAGATAGAAGTTCAGAGAAAGGGAGGGTGTGTGTGTGGGGAGGGGGAAAGAAAATTTTCAGCGGGAAGAAGAGCAGTTGCCATGGTTTCAAGAGAGCACAAGAGAGCTGGTCTTCATGAGAAGTTCCAACTGCTTCGCTCCATCACTAAATCTCAAGCCGTAATTCTCCCATATATTCCCTGAAACTTCCTTCTCTCTCACAAGTTATTTCCCACGACTCCATTTTATAGTCATGTGTATTTCCATATCTTCTCTCCCCCTCTCTTTCTCCGGTTAAAACCATATCAAATCGATCATTTTCTACTAAAGTTTTATGTATTCGTGTATCTTTTATGTATCTTGGCTTTATGATATCATTCTTCTTTCTCCAATTTCATCCAATTCCACTGTATTTATCTTGGATCTCTATATGCACTCGTCATTCATCAACTGACAAAATCCATGAACCAACTAGTTGAAAGCTCCTTATTATTACTTTTATTTTTATTTCGATTAATTTGATTGAGATGTACATCTGCCCTTGATTTCTTTTTTCATAAAATCAAAGAGAAAGCTGTTCTTTCCTGTCTTCTTTTTTTTTCTTTTTTTGTCAATCAACCCTTCAAGAGAGATCACATCATCTTTGACATGGGTCATTTTTTATTCGATAAATGCATGTAAAAGTTCCAACTTCTCCATGTTTTGTTCAATAAGCGAATCCATGCTTGTTACAAGTTATTCTTTTACTTCTTACTTAATTTTTCCTTGCGTCCTTTTTTTGTTGTCTTTGAAGGTAAACAAAACGTCAATTCTAATAGATGCATCAAAGTATATTCAAGAGTTGAAGCAAAAGGTGGAGAAGCTAAACCAAGATATTGCGTATGCACGAAGTGTAACTGAAGAATTGCCAATTGTAAGTTTTGCATAGTGCATGCTTTGTAAATTGTTCCTGTAATATATCAAGCAACAATTTTTGAAATCAACATATATACTTCAGCAGGTTACAGTAGAAACCCTAGAGAAGGGATTCTTGATCAATGTATTCTCTGAAAAGAGCTGCCCGGGCTTGCTTGTTTCAATAGTGGAGGCCTTTGAGCATTTGGGCCTCAATGTTCATGAAGCTACGGTTTCCTGCACCGACAGTTTTCGCCTTGAAGCAGTGGGGGAAGAAGTAAGCAAAGAAACCAGTTCTCCTCAGTTACCATTTCCATGCATGCAATATACATAGATCAATCAATTCAAATACATAAAAACGAATAGGCATGATTAACCATAATGGGTCAAAAGGTGATGTTCAAAGACATATGTTCTGCATACATATAGGTGAATTTTCCTGAATAATTATTGCAATTTAGAGAAATATTAGTCCCATGCATGACCAAAGACTAGATCTAACTTTGATAATGCATGCATGCAAACCTGCAATCTGCAGATATGCAACAAATGCATACCGACTGACGTGATATGGCTTGTTTGTGAACTAACGCTTCAAGGTCAAGGTAGCAAATTCCAACACGTAAAACACAGCAAGAAAGAGATGAAAAGGTAGATGTTAGGCCATATATATGTCAGAATTGTATCCCATTTGCATCGTTCCTTTGCGTAGATGTTTACGACCCGCGAGAGCCGTTCCAGAGTCACATGTGAGATAGTAAAATTCTGCTCCTCTACCACTCGCCACATGAAAATTTGGTCCCATACTCCCATAGTAGCTCATGCACTATTTAGTACCAACGTCAAGGATAGATTTCTCTCTTCAAGTTATAGCTAACAAAACCTTTCAAAAGGGGGGAAAAAATGATGGATAATTTTCATATAATCCCCTCACGTTTCCCTGACTTTTAAAACCCCCCTCTCGACATTTGACTCCTATATGTCTCACCCCCTCCGCATTTGACATCTCTTTCAAAAAAAAAAAAACCCTGAATTAGATGTGTTAATAGAGAATAGTAAAAGACATTAGTACCCTTGAATTTTCCTTTCACACCCTCTTATGATTTATAGCCATTTAACTAGTGTTTATTTTACTCCCGTTAAGATCAATGGAGTAAGGTGATGGTAGGGTTTTTTTTTTTTTTTTTTTTTGAAAAGCATGTCAAACGTGGAGGGGGTGAGTCAAGAGTAGTCAAACGTTGGGTGCTCAGAAAAGATATAATCAACAAGTAGCACACGAGAGGGCAGCAGTTACACTTATAAGAGACTTACCAAATTACCTTTTAAGGCTACCGAATAGGTGAAGTTAATTGGGAACAAGAACAAAAAACATGTGATCATGAGGGGGGACAAAGCTCTGATTCATCTTGTACAAGTTCATATGAGTTTGACGTTTTTCTTACAAATTTATGCATGCTGACCACATGATCTTGCAGAATCAAGTGGATAGTGTTGACACTCAGGTTGTGAAGCAAGCCGTGTTGCAAGCTATAAAGAATTGCAGAGAAAACAGTACCCAAGAGTGAGAATTGAACATCCGAGGGTAGAATTACACTTCACTTCTTATATATTCGTGGCGCAAGCTATCTGTCTCCTCCTTTTGCTCTCTCTCTCTCTCCTTATGTAGTAGCATCGGTTAGAAGTGGTAGCTGTATGATGAAGGTGGCTAGGGGTCTCTCTACTTTAATTTATAAAATGAAGTTTCTTAGTATAATGATGATTTGCAAGTTGTGAACATGACAGAGAACGGAGGTGTTACATGTTTTCTTTTGATAGGGAGATTTACATGTATACCATCTAAATTAGACAAATAAATGTAAATACTAATTACCATCCAAAATTTTTCCAAAATCTATGTATACCATTAGTTCCTACATTTTTGTACATGTATGCCATCATCATTATATGGTGGTTTAAAAACTAACTTGGACTAATTAAAAACTCAACTCAAATGCGCAAAAAGACTAGATTGGCCCAGACTAATTAAAAAGATAAAAGAAAGGAAGATATGACTGTTGGTAGGACGGAGGATAGGAATAGAAAAAAGATTTAAAAGTTAATGATATCATAGAATATCATGTTAACTTTAGCTCAAAAACTAACTCATATGGTAGATGTATACAAAAAAAGAGAGACCAATGATGTAGATGGATTTTTTGAAATTTCGATAGTATTTACATATTTTTGTCCACTTTGGATTATATATATATATATATATGTATGTATGTATGTATGTATGAAGTAGAGTCATTCATTAAAAGGGGAAAAAGAGTTCAGTACGTGGCCAACTCATACAACCATCCTCAACAAGGATTAAAACCAACAAGAAGTAATAGCAATAAGAAAACCAACCAAAACAAACAGAACCAACCAAGAGAAGAAGGGCTGGCTGAGCATAAACAGAGATCGGTCTCCTAAAAGTCTTGAACCCTTCAGCAGCTTGAGACCGGTCAGTTCAAAGCTCCCCCAGGAGGAGCACTAGTAGTGACAGGGGCCTCCACAGATGGAGTTAGATGCGCAAGGTCATTGTCGAGGTGGAATTCATTTAATTCTAGCTTCAGCCTGCAGAGCTTCCAATTTGGGGCTTAAGAGTCGTAGGAAGGACATTAAGCCCACTGCTACCACCTACTGTATTCCAAAATAACTTAGTTTTACTAATATTGGAGTTAAGTGATGGAGTCCTCCCCTCTAGAAGTTAATGAAGCTGCCCAAGAAGAAGCCAAGTGAATAATTAAAAGGAAAGAAACATATAAATCAGGAATAGACGAACAGAGTTCCTGAAAATTTTATTGTTTCTGGTAAGCCAAATACACCAAAGGATAGCAAAAAACTATGACATTCCATGCCATCTTATCTAATTCAAATCTATTAGCTTCCATCAATGACAATATTTGAGAGAAATCCATAGATGGCAGTTTAGAGTTAGTTAGATGACATAGCATCAAAGAGGAAATAGAAGGTGATATTAATTTGAAGTTTTAGAAACACCATACAGCCTGCCAAACTCAATACCCTGGATTTACTAGTTGCATTCAACGCACAGTAATCCGATAAGTGACACATCTAAAGCTCAAGGAATATTCCTTGAATTTGTGCTCTGGTTTGTGGCATGATTTATCTTTCAGTTGATTAGATGGTTCTGTTTTTTTCTTATCATTGCGAAATAATTTCATTTCCTCAGTGCTAGCTGTGGCCAACCGGTGATCTATTAGCAACCTGTTTGTCTACAACTTGGTCCCCCCAAATAATTTCATGCTCACAGGTAACGTGTTAAAAACTTGGAAGATGGCTATAGATTTGAAAACCTCCTCTGTATCACGATGATTAGGTGTTGCAGTTACATGAAAGGGTTATAAGTAATTAAGGAACACCCCAGGGAAATGAAGCCAATGGGAATCCCATAAAAAAAATTTAAGTATATGTATCTGTTAGAACGTCAAACTAAGAGCCCTAGTAAGGGTGCATTTGACACCCCTTCTTGGCGGCTTCAAGCCTTTCTATTTCTCTTCTTGGAGAACTTGTAGACATTTGACAGTGGATTTACCATATGTTTTGAGGTACCGCTAGAACTGAAATATCTCTCGCTTTTACACATATAACTTCTCCCACCAGTGATATCAAATGTACTTCTGTCACAAGCTAAATTCTCACTACAATCCTAAAAGTTAGCTTCTGGCAATGATTCATACAAGTCAGTTTCTACTTGTAATATAGAATATTGTTTGGCTGAAAACGAGTCATTGTGGATTCTAAGACATAACTTTGATGTTAAAAAACCTACTGCACAACTCTTGTTGGCATTTTCTATAAGTTTTAATAACAATCATTTAAATAGTTGAAAGTTGTAAGGACAATTTTGGAAGTTTAAAATCAAGCATACAACTTTTCACAAAAGTTGTACGATTCATTAATGTTTCTTTTTCACATGGTACTCAGTTTGTATTGTAAACGGTAATTAGTTTTTATTAAAATAGGAAAATGCCAACCAAAGTATTGCAGAGTATTGTCCAGATAAAAACTATTACAAGTATGAAAACCAGTCACACAGCAAATGACCACCAAAAATATTACAAGTTTCTCAGTCTGTTATGCACACAAATAAGAGCACAGCAACTGTAAGATGCGAAAATCAATTAACCAGAAGTTAATCACGGATTGGAAGAGCAGGAGTTCCAGTATCGTACTCCATCTCACATTGGAGATTGCTGGGAGCCAAAGAACTCTGCTCCACATCTCTGTTCTGCTGATATGAAGATATTGTCCTTATATTTTCACTTTTTTCAAAACCTGTGGCCAAAGAGTCTACCCAACAATGAAAAAATGCAGAAATATCATTGGTAAGCATATATTGATTCTTGTGTAAACCCCTAAAAATTCTATTGTTTCCCTCCTGCCAAACAATCCATAAACAACTTGAAGAAAGGTATGAACACCAGTTAAAGTAGTATCAAATTTCAGCACAGGGGGGATGACGAATAGGTCCTCAATAGAATTAAAAGCAGGATATATGCATCCAACATTGAATGAACTCCATATGGACTGCACAAATGGACATAATAGAAACTAGTGCTTCACCGTTTCATAATTATTGCTGCAAAATATGCAAGAGTCATTCCCATACCAACCCTTTTTCAAGAGATTATCCTTTGTAAGGATTCTACTGCAAAGTACTAACCAGGCAAAAAGTTTAGTTTTCAGTGGCACCCAACAATCCCAAATTTCATGCATATATCTAAATCGATGCCCACCATCATTAAGCATTTCATAATCATTAGATCCTGTGCATCCGTTAGACTCACATTGTTAAGTATGGTTGATAGTGTATCCACTTGATCATTAATTGATTCACAATTCTCCAGAGTCAAAGGATCAATAAATAGAAAATTAGGATCAGCAGGAATTATTTCTAAAGTTTTAAATACAGAGGCTTTTTAAAATCTAGCCAATTGATAAACATCTGGAATGCTATTTCTTAACTTTTCACCATTCCACCATGAGTTTTCCCAAAATATAGTATTTCTGCCATTATGAACTTGGAAAACTGAGAAGCCATTAATAATATCAAAGCATTTTTTGAGTTCCAGCCATAATGGTGAGGCTCTGCCATTTGATACATTTAGGATAGCCCCGGAGCCATTCCTAGCAAAGTATTTTGCTATTACTACCTCTTTCCATTTCAGTGAGTAAGTGGTAGAGAGTAATTGCCAAAGCAACTTACATTTCAAAGCCAAGTTGAAATGTGCCAGGTTAATAATGCCCCAACCTTTTTGTTCCTTTGATCTACAAATTGTTTTCCATTTCACCAAATGACGGACAATATTAGAAGAAGCAGCGTCCCATAGGAATCTGCTTCTTATCTTATCTATTGCTTTAATAACACTAATAGGAAGATGTAGGACCGAAAGATAGTAGGTGGGGATGGCAGATAAGACAGAGTTTACCAAAGTAAGTCTTCCCCCCAAAGAAAGGAATTTTGCTTTCCAATTTGATAATTTTTTGGTAATTTTCTCTATTATCGGGGACCAATCCTGATAGGTAGGTTTCCTGAAATGTAGAGGCAGGCCAAGGTATTTAATAGGTAGTTTGTCAATATTGCATCCCAGAATTTGAGAAGCCCTCTGAGTAAAGTCCTCAGAAATTTCCAAACCAGTGATTGACGATTTATTGAAATTTATTTTTAGTCCAGAACAGGACTGAAAGCAACATAGAATTCTCTTGATGTTCACTAAATTCTCTTCCTTAGCAGACAGAAAAAGGATTGTGTCGTCTGCATATTGAATATTCAATACATTAGGGCCCCCATTAGGTAATTGAATTCCAGATAATAAATTGTTATCAATTGCAAGTGAAAGCATCCAATTCAACACATGTGTAACCACAATAAACAGAAATGGAGATAAGGGGTCACCTTGTCTTAGCCCATTAGTAGCCTGAAAGTATCCTCTAGGGGAGCCATTAATTAAGACAGAGAATTTAGCATAGGAGATGTTGTAACACCTGTAAAATTCACTTTGTAATTATTTACATTTTATGAATTTTATTTTCCTGGACAGGTGTTACTGTTCCGAGGCCCATTGTGTGGTTTGGTGCTTTTGGGCTTGGGCCTCGTGGGTTGGCTTCTTTTT
>JAMKQA010017549.1:0-14199 GCA_024699735.1 Posidonia australis | reverse complement strand
AAAATGCATGGAATGATTGAAAACAGAGTTGTGCCTTCCTATTATGCCAAGGGAGAAAACCAAGGAAGAAACTCAGAAGCCAAATCGAGTCGTGAAAGCATGCTAAAAACCATATAAAACCTATTGTGTGCTACTGAAAACAGGTTGCTGCGCCTGTTTGGTGCGCCAGACTGGTGCTCCAGTCTGGTGCGCCACCTATATGCTCCTAGGTTGGCCAGAAAAATGTGCTGAGTGAAAACAGAAAACTATGCAATGCTAGTTCACAAGAGAATGCATTCTGGAAAAGTGTGCAGCGTAAAACTCTTTATAAAACTCGGTAAGTGTGCTAATGAAATGATTTGTGAATCTTGTGCTCAAGGGCTAGTAGCCTCACACAAGATCCTACGTATCTTATGCTAAGTGAGAAAAACAGGATTCAGTCATGACATTGGATCATGGACTGATGCATAGACTCTCCATGTAGGAGTAAAGTGCAAGCAGCCTACCGTATTCTTGCCCAAGACTGAATATCCAAGGGGAGAAAACAATTGGAAAATGATCTAGTTTAAAACTGGAAACATGCATGCAAAATCATGGTATATCAAAGAACCAGCCATAGAAGAATCAAGCTCAAAGTCCTTCATAAAATCATGTAAACAAAGATGCCAATGTGAATGCTTTGCTCTCTGACCAGTCTGGTGCGCCAGAATGGTGCTCTGGTTTGGTGCGCCAGCGTGGTGCGCCTCAGAGAATCTGGATCAGACTGCAATCTGATCCAGAATCTGTCCCAGAGAAGAGATGGGTAATTCATGTTAATGCAGATTGATTTATGCAATTGTTAAGAGCTGAAAGTATGATAGGATGTACATGATCAAAGCCATCTTATTATTCATGTAATTAAAGTCAAGATGAGCTAATGGGTTCATGTATGAAAACATGCAAACTGCAAAGGAATAAAACATGATACGAGCAAATCCAATCAGAACACATGCAAGGTATGTTATCTCTACTGCATGACTCTAACATTTAGAAGCTTGGCATGGATCTATGTGTAAAGAAATAGTAAGAGAAAGACAGCTCATATATGCAATATGGTGTAGATTTTATGCTAGAAGAAAAGTAAGCATGCTTGCTAACGAGAGTATAGATTAGCATTGGAGAACATTTTACAAGAAGGGCAAGCAAAATCATCATTGAAATCTCATGAAAACATGACAAAATCAGAACATTGGTGAAGTCTCTAGCATACTTTATTCAATGCAAAAGAATAAGAATTTGAAGGACAAGGGGAAGAGGCCTACCTTGTTCCAGATATTCCTTCAAAGAAAACCCAAGATAATAAGCTCCTTGATGCTTTGGAAGGGCTGAGGATATCTCTGGATGCAAGAAGAAAGCTAAGTGCTCAAAGGGACAGCTGCAGAATTCTGGTTGTAATTGTGTGTATCTTGAACTTTCTAATCTCCCAAATGGCTACCTATAGGTGTCTATTTATAGGAAACTCTCAAGGGTAACTCATGGAGAATGTAAAGGGCCTCGTAGACGAAAAGCCTGGAAGATTCCATGGCATATTCGTTGTTAGAGGTAACAGCCATGGGAGGTGGAAAGCCAACAGCCAACAACCTGAGAACTGGCTGGGCGCTAGGTATGTGCGCCACCAAAGTGAGCTAGGTAAGTGTGCTAGGTAGGTGTGCTAGCTAATTGTGCCAGATAAGTGTGCTAGCTAAGTGTGCTCCCCTACTTGTCTAGATTTCTAATTGGGCTGCGGGCCTGCTATAGGTTTAGATTTGATTTAGCCACATCCAAAGCATTATCTGGAAAATTTATCTATGGGTCACCTCAAAATCGAGGTGTCTACACTTATTGTTTACAAAAATCAATTTCATAGGAAAGCATGTCTAAAGATCGAAGTTGGATGACTAGGAGAATTAATGATGGGTTTTTATCATCTGAATTTGAAGGAGTGAATGAGTTTCTTAATTTTGCTTTTTCCAATGATGAGTGCGTAGATGATGGAAAGATAAAGTGTCCTTGTGCCAGTTGTGCCTTAACATGTTATGAGACCAGAGATATTGTTAATCTTCATCTTTTTTGCAAAGGTTTTGTACGTAACTACACTACATGGACTCAACATGGAGAATGTGTAGATGATCCTCCAATGTTAAATCCCATTTTGGACATGGGAGGTTCATCCAATAGTAGTAATCAATACAGAAATTTAGTGATGGATGCTGCAGGTTATGGTTATGATTGGGATCACGACTCAGATGATGAAGATATTGATGAACCAAACCCACATGCTCAAATCTTTTATAATTTGTTGAAGGATGCTGATGAACGACTTTGGGATGGTTGTGATGTGTCAAAGTTATCTACTATGACTCAACTATTACACATCAAGTCTGTGACCATGTCGGTGGAACCCTACACGGCTCTTCCCTACCGGGTGCGTGGAAGCACTCGAGAAGACTCGATATGGTCACGACGAAAATGGTGAATCTGGACAAGAAGACTAGACTCAGAGACACCAAAGGAAGATAAGAAAGGATAAGGAAAGGAGTCACCACCTAGTTTTTTAATGGAAAGACGAGGAAAACCAAATACACAAGAAAACCAAGAAGCAAACAGGATGCAGAAAACATGTGTACTCCGTGCCTAATGGATAAAATACACAAATGAATGCAGGCTAGAGAAAGGGTAAGGATTCTGGTTACGCATGGGGAAGGGGTTAGGCACCCCCATGTGCCCGAGAAAACTTGGTCTTTCGAGGTTTCCTACTTGTCAATGGTCAATTAAATGTATGCTTGCTTATCCTAAATGCGCGTGTTAAAGATGACTGGAAAACATGCCAAATCAAAGAGAAGAAATGAATAAAAGAGAAAAAGTTAATCCGAGGGTCAAATGTAGGCATTGAGAATGTCGATTTACTATACACCCGTGGGCGATGAGGAAAATCGTGAAAATCGAGAAATTCTCGGAAAGCGTCATGTAAATCAGCGGATATTTGGATAAATTCGAGAAAATCAAATTTGAGAAAATAATCCTCGTTTCGGGACAATGTCGGCTTTCTTAAGCCTTTTACTGTATGCCCTTGGACGATGGAAAAACCAAATCAAGTCAAAAACATGAAAAGCGGGAGAAATTCAGAAAACAACGAGAAAACCAAACTTGAAGCAAGCTAGAAATGCGTGCGCAATGTAAGGAAGAAAATGCGAAAAAACTTGTATGAAAAGATGCGGCAAAATATGCAAAATGCCAGTGAGAGTAAAAATACGAATTCCAAGGGCCTTTGTGCAAAAATCTCAAATTCTGAATAAAAATTGAAATTCTGAAGCCCAAATCATGAAAAATACATAGGAAAACACATTCTATGCAGTTATGAAGAAATCTAGGGTCAAATGTGCAAATATGTGCATTTCTGGTTAAAGTGAAGGTTCGTAGGGGTTAAAATGCAATTCTGCCACTAAAACATGTATTTAAAGCAATTCAAGGTAAAATATGCAAGAAAAATATCCATGAAAGTTTCAGGGGCAATTCAGTAAATTTACCCTAGAAAACAAGCATTTAGTGTGAAATCTGTAAAGTCCAGGGGCTAAAATGCAATTTAACCAAAGAAGTATGCATTCTGTGTTATTTTGATGAAGTTCAGGGGTTTAAATGCAATTTTGACAGAAAAATGTGCATTCAGAAAGGTTTTAGAAAAGTTCCAGGTCTTAAATGCAAAAACATTGGATTAAAATGCATAAAAAGAAACTCTGAGGGTTTTTATTAAACTTTTAAACCTGAAGAACATTATTTTGAAAACTCAGGGGGCATAATGCAATATTTTCAGTTAAAGCTTTATTCAAAAGATTTAAGAAAAATGATCAAGGGCCTAAGTGTAAGAAAAGAACCTATTTGTAATAAAAAAAGACCTAAATATAATAGATTAGAAGTTTCTGAACTTTATTAAAAGAAAATTGTTTTTTTTATTTTTTAAAAGAAAAGACAGCGGCGGCCACCGGCGACGGAGCTCTGCCATCGACGACCGCCGGAGAGGTCACTGAAAGCTATCCCGTGGTCTGATCTGAGATCAGACCCCACGGGAAGCAAGAAGAAGAGGAGGAGTGGAGATCCAACGGTCTGGATCAAGCATCCAACGGTGGGAGTGGGCCTCCCACCTACCTCGCCCTCAAGGCACTCTGGCAACAGCGTCGAGGAAGAAGAGAGCTCCAGGAGGGTCATGGCGCAGCGCTCAGGGATCTAGGAGGCTTAGAGGCAATGAGAAGAGTCTTTCCGCTCTTCCAGAAGCGAGAATGGGGCACTTCCTCCATCCTCGAACCAAGCTCGCCATCGACGCGATTCTCCTCTGGCGATCTCGACTGCGATGGCTGTCCAGGGCAGGTGGCGTGGATTTGAAGGCTCAGGAGTACTTGGGACGCGCCATGGAGTGTTTCTGGAAGCTCGGAGTGGCGCGGAGAAGCGAGAGGCGTGTGCTCCTCCACTGGTTGCAGTCTTCTTCTCCGGCACCGGTGACAGAATGGCGTCGACAGTGATCTTCTGGCAGTGGCCTCGGGAGGCAGCGGAGCGGCGCGTGGAGGAGTGGATAAGCAGCAGGGAGGTCCAAGGAAGAAGATCCAAGGCTATGGGGCTTGAATCGGCTAGTGGATTCGCGCCCCCACCTAGGCCATCGGAAAATCACTCTAGTGAGGCCTGGGAGCTCAATTTCGACCAGAGGAGACCTCTGGATCTACTGGAATCAAACCAGGAAGATAGGGCGAGACCTAGGAGAGCATTTCTAACAATAATTGAGGTTAGGGATGAGCGTACCTGGTTTCGCAGTGGAATGGATGGTCGGAGCTCACCGGAGGCCGCTAGAGCTTGCCGGAGATGGCTGAGAACTCAGGTTTCTCACCTCCACGAGCTTCCTCTCTCTTCCATGAACTCTCTGGTAGCTTAGGTTGGGAGTGGAAAGGCTTGGGGAGCTCACCTCTCTCCACTTTTTGCAAAAATGCTAAAAGTCCCAAAAGTTTAAAAGTCCACTTCTACTTGCACAAGGAGGCTATTAATAGGCTTAGTTGGTTGTTAGGGCTGGAGTGGAAGGTGGTTAGATTTGTCGAAGGTTAGTTAGGAAGTGGTTTAGTTTGTTGGAGATTGGTTATGAAGTGGTTTAGTTTGTTGGATTAGTTACATATGAGGTTTGACTTTAGGGCTTGGGGCTTGTCTTAGGATTTGACCTAGGTTTAGGGTTTGGATTAGGGTTTAGTTTTGTATTTAGGTCAGTTAGGGTTTTGTAGTTCGGTTTTGCGTTGGTGGTTGTTAGAGTGAGGAGTGGTTGTTGGGTTTGGCCTATGCAAGCATATTGGGGTGTCTACAATGTCCACTTATGGAATTCCAAACAAAGGATTTGAAGCTATTTTGAGGTTGATGAAGGATGTTTTGCCAAAAGATGAGAAGTTATCGGAGTTGTATTACAAAATGAAACAAATTTTGAGAAAGCTTGGCTTGGGATGCAAGAAAATACATGCATGCATCAATGATTGTGTATTGTACTATGAGCCAGAGAATGAAAATAAGAGACAATGTCCTACTTCTGGTCATCCTAGGTATAAACCAAACAATGGTCTAACTACATCTAAAGAAATTGTTTGGAAGATTTTACATTATTTTTCACTTAAGCCAAGACTTCAGAGGTTATATCAATCTTCAAAGACTGCTGAACATATGAGATGGCACAGTGACACTCGTGTTGAAGCACTTGATGAAACTAGACACTCTGTTGATAGTGAAGCTTGGAAGGATTTTGATCTCAAAAATCCTTCGTTTGCATCTGAAGTTCGTAATGTTAGACTTGGTCTATCAACAGATGGATTTAGTCCATATGGTCATTCAAGTACTAACTACTCATGTTGGCCGGTCATTGTTACTCCATACAATCCTCCACCATGGATGTGCATGAAAGAATCTTTTATGTTTCTTACACTATTGATTCCTGGTCCAAGAAGTCCTGGAAAGGAAATTGATGTCTATTTGAGGCCTCTTATTTATGAATTGCAAATGTTGTGGGAGGATGGTGTTGAAAGTTATGATGCATCTAGAAAACAAAATTTTAAAATGAGAGCTGCATTGATGTGGACTATTAGTAACTTTCCAGCCTATGGAATGTTGTCAGGTTGGAGTACCCATGGTAAACTTTCATGTCCTTATTGCATGGAACGAACAAAGGCTTTCATACTAAATCATAGTAGGAAGGTCTCATTTTTTGATTGCCATAGGCAATTTTTGCCGCTTGATCATCCATATAGAAAACAAAGGGATAACTTCAAAAAGAGAGTCGAGAAAGAAACCATTATAGAACGATTATCTGGGATTGATGTCAAGAGCAATATATCTGAATTAGAACAAGTTACTTTTGGGAAGGCAAGTAGTGGTTAGAAAGTGATGGTTACGGGAAATGCCACCATTGGACAAAGAAAAGTATTTTTTTGAACTACCCTATTGGAGTACATTCTTGATTCATCACAACCTTGATGTAATGCACATTGAAAAAAATGTGTTTGATAACATCTTCAATACTATAATGAATGTGAAGGGTAAGTCAAATGATAATTTAAAATCCCGTAAAGATTTAGAGGCAATGGGTATTAAGAGTATCTTGCATCTAGAAACCATCAATGATAAGAATGTGTTGCCCAAAGCATGTTACTCATTAAGCAAGGATGAAGTAAAGCAAGTTTGTGAATGAGTAAAACAATTGAGGCTACCAGATGGCTATTCATCAAATCTATCTCGTTGTGTAAACACTACTAATTACAAGTTTTCTAGTATGAAGAGTCATGATTGTCATGTGTTTATGCAAAGATTGTTATCAATTGCCTTCGGTGATTTCTTGCCTAGACCCATTTCAGAAGCTTTGACTGAAATTAGCCATTTTTTTCGAGATATATGCTCAACTGTAATTAAAAAATCAGAAATGGATATTCTTGGGAAGACCCAAAAATATTGTTGAAACAACGTGTAAGCTCGAGAAGATATTCCCACCATCATTTTTTGATTCTATGGAGCATTTACCTATTCATCTACCGTATGAGGCAAAAGTTGGTGGACCGGTACAGTATCGATGGATGTATCCATTTGAAAGGTAATGAGACCATTAACATACATAATTTATAAATTCTACATGTATTTGTTTAAAATGTTATCTAAAGCATGTGTTGTAAATTTTAGGTTTATGCATCGGTTAAAGAAAAAGGTTCGTAATAAGGCTCGAGTTGAGGGTTCCATTTGTGAAGCATATGCTATAGAGGAAATGGTCACATTTTGCTCACTTTACTTTGAACCAAACATTGAGACGAGATTCAATCAAGTGGATCGTAACTTTGATTGTGGTGAGGTCGACACAAGCGATAGTTTGCCTATATTCACCCACCAAGGTCGTGCTATAGGTGGAGGAATATCTCAATTTTTGGATGATCAAAAATTTGATGCTGCTATATTATATATATTGAGTAATTGTGAGGAAATCAACTTATATATTGGGTAAGTACTTTGCTACATTTTTTGCTAACTTAGTAGCTGCTTAATGTTTGTATGGTAGTTTGGTCATAATATTATTTTATCTTCCAGCTGCTTACCTCTCATGGAATGACCGGAAAGATACAGAGAAGAATATGATGTGGGGAAAATTATTGGTAAGTCATTGCATTTATATTTTAAAATTTTATATTAATTATTTGCAATGATTAATGCTTGTTTTTCAAAGGAATATTACAACTTTGGTGATGAAATGGCAACTAGGCATGTAAAAGAAACATTTGATGGATATGTAAAAGAGCGTTACAAGGCTTGGTTGTATAAGGCAAGATGTGAAGCAATGAAGAAAAAGCTAAGGTCTCCAAAATAGATGACAAATGTAAGGAGTTTCCACCAAAATGGGCCAAAAGACCAATGTGGGATGAGTTCGTAAATGGATGGAAGTTAGAACAGTGGCAAGTTACTTCAGAAAAAGCAATTCAAAATCGTTTAAGCTCTTCTCATATGACATATACTGGTGGTTCAAAGAGTGTTGAGGGTCATAGGAAGGATATGGTATGATGTGTATTTATCTTGAAGTTAATTAGATCTTTTTATTATAGATATTTCCTCAATTACATTATCAATATATAATTTCAATTCAGGAGAAACAACTTAATCGTCGTCCAACTCAAGCAGAGGTCTTCAAAAAGATTCATCAAAAGAGAAAAAGCAATGAGTGGGTCCATGTTAGAGCAAAAGACATTCATGTAAGTTATTTATTTTATTAAAATGGTAGTTTTATTTATTAATATATCTTTTTTTATTAATGAATCTAATTGCATGATTTAGGACAACTACAACTCCGTTATGGGTATCAACTCATCATCTTCTTCAATAGAAGGTGAAGAAGGATCAATGCAAAATTTACCACAAGACAACTTAGATGTTTGGATGCAAGTTACTAGAGGAGTAAAGAAAGGACGAGTGATTGGATTTAGCCCTCGTGAACCTTCCACGAGGATAATGCAATCAATACAATCATCACAATCAGTTAATCAACTCTCATCTCCCATTGAGCTTCAATTAACTCATGTTGAGGGAAGCAATGTCTGATATTCTCAAGGACTGCTTTGAGAATTATGCTTTGTCGTCCATGGGTTGGAAGCTTCTGTCACCTCGAATATCAAATATTGTAAGTATATCTAGTTTCTTTACTTTTTCATGTTATTGTTATATTTTGTTCTATTGACTCATATTTCCAAATCATATACAAATTAGACCCTAATAAATCCTTGCAATAGAATTTGACCGAACTTGACAAATTATAACTTAATGATGTTGATGAATGTCTTTTTGTGTGTCTCCAAACTTAATTCTTTTTTTAATTGAAACAACGGAATTATATGCTTTAATAAAATATCTTATGTTGTTTAAGCAATTCTAATATTGCTTCATGACTTATATTGTTTTTTGTAGGCTTCTACAAGTGTTAACGAGAATGATGATCATGATGTGAAGCCAAATTCTACAAGACATGCAGATGACAATGTTTGATTTACATATTCACTTTTTGAGACAATTTAAGTTAGTATTATATTTCCTATTTAGAAATAGTCATGTAACTGATACCTTAATATGAGAACATTATATGTTAAATTTTGGAATTTATATATGTTAATGATGATGAGTTTGAAGTTTGTCAATGATGATGATGAATTTATATATTTTAATACAGGTGGAAAAAAATAAATTAGCCTAAATGTTGAAAATATTCAAAAAATTTCGCCATAGATTTAGCCACGGAATAAACAAGATATAGTCACAGGTAAAATTAGCCACGGTAACATATGGTGCCTAAGTTAGCCACGGATTAGCCACGGTAATATATGGTGCTTAAGTTAGCCACGGATTAACCATGGTGATATATGGTGCCTAAGTTAGCCAAGGATGAGCCACGGTAAGATACCGTGGCTAAATTAGCCACGGAAAAAACTGTGGCTAAATTAGGTATGGCCACGGATCTTTATGCAAAAAAGATACTATTGGACCGTGGTATGGCCACGGATCTTTATGCAAAAAAGATACTATTGGACCGTGGTATGGCCACAGA
Organism: Posidonia australis; assembly: GCA_024699735.1. Taxonomy (NCBI): domain Eukaryota; kingdom Viridiplantae; phylum Streptophyta; class Magnoliopsida; order Alismatales; family Posidoniaceae; genus Posidonia; species Posidonia australis. Next base: position 4,619 of record JAMKQA010017549.1, on the reverse strand, counting down.
TTAGTCACAGAATTGGACTGTGGTTAAATTAGCCACGGGCAACTAGAGCGGTGGCTAAAATTTAGATACGGAGCTTTTAGCCACGGTCTTGGCCACGGTCAAAAGTCGTGGCTAAATGCAATTAGCCACGGCTTTTTTTGTATTAGCCACGGAATTTGGCCATGGCTAAAGTCCTGTTTTCTTGTAGTGGTGCATTTCTATAGCCAAATTTTCAATATTCCTTAATAGCACACCAAAAGGGTTTTTTGGAGCAACAAATGGACTCCGTCAAGGAGATCATTTATCTCCATTACTATTCATAGTGGTCACTCATATTCTAAATAGGACGTTGGCTGCTGCCTCAATCAATAACCTTATTTCAGGAGTTCCTTTTCCTAATAGGGGACCTAATATTGTTAACATTCAATATACGAATGACATCATTTTGTTTTTATTAGACAAGGAAGATAATATGGTAAACATCAAAAGAATACTGTGTTGCTTTCAAACTTGTTCGGAACTTAAAATTAATTTCAAGAAATCTTCTCTAACTGGGGTGGAAGTCTCTAACTCAATTCTAAATCGTAATTGTGAAATATTGGGCTGCCAAGCAGCTAGCTTGTCTATCACTTACCTTGGATTGCCCTTGCATCCTAAAAAAGCTATTTTCAAGGACTGGACTCTAGTTATTGAAAAGTTCTCAAATAAACAATATCTTTGAAAAGCACAATACTTGACATTGGGTGGTAGGTTAACTCTTGTAAATTTTGTGCTATCCGCAATCCCTACCTACTTCATGTCTGTTTTGCATTTCCCTACCAAAGTAGAAAATGCTATTGACAAAATTAGAAGGCAATTTTTGTAGAAATCTAATTCTTCCAGTCACAATCAATATCATCTAGCAAATTAGAAGTCATTATGTAGATCAAAAAAAGAGAAGGGTTGAGGCATTATAATCTTGAGAAATTTTAACTTGGCACTTAAAAGCAAATTATTATGGCAATTGCTTTCCTCATCTTCTCAGCTGAAATGGTCCTTGTTGCTACGAGCTAGGTACTTCTCTCCTTTCTAGCCAGGTGTAATTCTAAATTCTACTAGGAATAGAGGTTCTCCACTATGGCATGAAATAAAAGCTTGTTTTAATAATATCAATAGCTTTTCAAGGTTTGAGCTATGTAATAGCAAGATGTCATATTTTAGGTGAACAAATGGTCTGATGGGCTACCCTTAAAATTTAAATTCCCTATATTGCATGATATTTCAAATAATAAAAAAACATCTGTTAAAAAAATTATTGAGTTGTATAGGAAAGAGCCCCATGTTTTATTTCTTTTCGACCACAGTCTTGATTCTTCATTAGACTTTCAAATTTAGCTTGAATCATTCACTGAATTAATGAATGGCATCTAGTTAACCTCTAGGGTTGATAAAATATTATGGTTTCCAGCTGGTGATGACAGATTTACTGTTAAATCTTGCTATAAAGTTATAAATGATGGTGGCATTAGATTTTCTTTTTACAAAAGAATCTGGAAATCTTGGTTGCCAATCAAAGTCAAATTATTCATTTGGTTGGTAGTCTTCAATAAAATACTTACTAGGGAAAACCTTAGTAAGAGAGGATGGGATGGTCCAAAGGTATGTATATTGTACAATTCCTTTACTGAAACAACGTCCTACTTATTTTTACATTATTCTTTTGCTTCTGCAATCTTGAATTTTTTTCCTGAAGAATACCTTATACCCTGATTATTTTCATATGGATGATTTATATAACTTCTCTCCTTACTGTGTTTTTGACTTATCATTTGTGGATTGGTATGTTCTGATCCCTACTTTGATTTGGTGTATATGGAAGGAAAGAAATAATAGAATCTTTCAAAGAAAAGTATCTACTGCTGTATTGATTATTCTTGAAATTATATCTTTTATGAACTCTTGGATAGATAATCTAGGTTCAGGTTTTAAAAAGGAGGAAACTCTTCGTTCAGTTTTACATATGCAACATGCTTGGGAGTTGGAGCATAGCAACATTTTTGCTCCACAAAATTTAACTCCTTCAATTGATGCTCAAGACTCACATCCGACTGCAAATGCTTCTGCTGATTAACTCCATCTTAATCAGTTTATTTGTTATTCAGTTATAGATGTATTTTTATTTTTGGACAATGGCATTTGGTAGCCTGCTGTGTTGACACTAGAACTTTTGGTATGTTCCAAATTTTATATCATGATCTCTAGCTTTATCTTGGCGGTGGTTTCATAGTAAAAAATAATATAATCAGCTTACCGTTACCAAAAAAAACTGTCTAATGTTCTTGTAGATGTGCATGAGACAATGTTTTCCTTTACTCTTGAAATTAGACTCATGTTCATAATAATAATAGATGGATATATTACTTTGGAAGAACTCATAAGACTTGATGGAAAGAGTCTTTAAGGATGGAAGATGATGTTATTGGATGATTTTTTTTTATTTTTATTTTTGTAAAAGATATTGTATTTGGATATTTATTTGTTGAGAAACATGCTACTAGATTTTTTTTTTTTTTCGATATCGATATGCATATATTTCCTCCTTGTGGTCCGTGAGATTCAAACATGGGAGGAAGGTGGAAGTTCCACTCTTCCTGGTCAACTACACCATACTACTAGATGTTACTGCAAACATTGTTTTTATGGAAGGTGAACATTATTTTTTGTGAATTCCAAGGACGTTTGATGATTGTATTATGTTCATTATTATGAGAAGTGAATTCTTATACATTCTTCATTCAATGTTTTCACGATAATTTCATCACTTTTATATGAATTCTAAGGATGTTTGATGACATGTATTGTCTTCAATATCTTTCAATATTTTTTATTGTAATTTTTTTTTGTTTAAATGACTTTTGCCGAGGGTTCAAATCCTTCTCTAAAGTGTAATATCATCTAAAAAAAAGGTGTAAATTTTACCCTTGACAAAAACTTTCCCCAAGGATTCCAACCCTCGGTAAATTTTTTTCCCAATGTTCCTACAGTCGACAGGTGAGGACACCATCAGAAAACGATGGTCGACGGATTTAGTTGTCAGCCCAGTAGGTATCACTGAGGGTTCCAATCTTCGATAAAAATTACTTTTCTGCTAGTGTCCTTTGAGTTGATGGTACCGAGAAAAAGAAAATTAACTAGAAGGGTACATGATTACTTAAATCTATCAAGAGCTCTACCCCATGATTAGTAATTGGACCGCTGTTTCTCTTCAAATTATAAGAAGGGAACGTGGACCTAAAGGTGATTCGTTTATGCAGAGGCTTGAGACCGAATCAGATGTTCTTTCAGTGTATCCCTTCGCACACGAGTTGCCCAGAATACCAGGCATTGGGTCAAATCACTCTCTAAGTGATGGATTAGTCAACCACGCCTTCAAGACTTCAAACAACTAGTTAACGATCATCTACATTACTGTAGTGTAAGCTAGCGGACATATTCCGCCTGTTTTACCAGCAGATTGCCACTTGTGCAACTGCTGAATAACCAAATGCTGCTATATATAAGGACATTATGGATTAAATATATTTTTTAGTTTAATTATATCTATTCAAAATCTTCACTAACACACTATTTTAAATTTAAATTATACATTTCAATGGGGTAAAAAAAGGGATTTTCTTGAAATATCGAAAAAAGCTCACTTAAGCACATTATAAATTAAAAATATTTTATTTTCTTTAGTTTAATCATTTTTATTCAAAATTTTCACTAACACATTATTTTAAATTATGAGAGATACTACAATGCAATAAGTGTATGGAAGCACGGAAACTAATTGATCTTAGCCGTCAAAGGTTGAGATCTAAATGATGGTGTGACAGGGAACGAGGAGTGGCATTTTTTGAAAAATTTAGGTTGATATGTGTCCTTTTATAAAATATTGAATTTCTTTTCCTAATAAAATGAATATAAGTTGAAAGTACTACAGTACCCTTCTCTATCTTCTTCTTGGCAAGTAGTGGTAATGTCATTAGAGATAATGATAGTAAAGTTATTGATGTCAACGTCAACAACTATCTCCTAATAACAAATTCAACAATCATTCTATCGATAACAAGGAGGAGGAAGAAAATGAAAATGTCATCGATGATGATGGTAAAGGAAGAAGAGGATGAGAAAAAGGATGAAAACAATAATGATAGGAGGAGGACGACAATTACAACAATAAAGGAGGAGGAGGATGTTGTTGCCACAATTGACGACGGAGGAGGAGAAGGACATCAATGAAGATGACCAAGGAGTACAACAATAACGATGGAGGAGGAGGATAGCAATGAGGATGACAACGATGATAAAGGTAGAGGATGACACTGATGATAACGACGGTGATACACTACAAGAAAATTTAGATTTTGCGAGGACATGCGGCGAGGACTTAGCGAGGACATGTCCTCGTAAAAATATAACGAGGCAATATAGCGGGGAGCTTGCGAGGAAATGTCCTCGCTTAAAGTTAGCGAGTAGATAGCGAGGACATTCCTCGTTATTGTCCTCGCTAAGTCCGATATAAAATACGACGCAGGTTCTGCCCCTTTGTTTCTTAACCTAAAGCCGCGAAATTTCCGCCTCCTCCTGCGCTGCGCTGCGACCTCCTCCGTCGACGG
>JAMKQA010017490.1:0-16799 GCA_024699735.1 Posidonia australis | reverse complement strand
CCCGGGGGGGGGGGGTAATCCAGTGAGTGTCCTGGGTCCCCGATCGTTGACTCCACCTCTCCTGGCCTCCCTCATGCTCCTCCACCCCTCCAATTCCCGCTCCGATCGCTACGGAGGCCTTCACCAGAGGATCGCTGGAATCGCCTTAGTCCTGCCGTTGCCGGGGAAGACGACGGAGCCCAGTGAAGAAGCGCGTGCCTCCAGCCCTCCAGCGCTGCTCCGTGCTTCCAGAAACACTCTACAACTTCCCACGAGCACACCGAACCACTTGGAACCGCTCCACAAGCCACCGATTGCTGCAACGACGTCGGCCGCTGGAGAGGATGTCGTCGACGTCTACCGAAGCACCACTCCACTCCCTACTTCTCTACTCAGCTCCAGGAGAGGAGATGAAGTTCCCCTTGACGCCCCCGAGCCTCCAGAAGCCCAGGATTGCAATGCCGCCACCTCCAGTGGCCCTCTTCTTCCCCAGCACCGTCGCCGGAGGACTCGACCGCGAGACGGGGTGGGTGGCCCACTCCAGCCGTTGGGCCTCAGATCCGAGCCATTGGATCTTGCTATTTCTCCTCCTTCTTGCCTCCCGTGGAGTCTCATCTAAATCAGACCACAAGAAGGCCTTGATTTGTCCTTCTGATGGTTGCTGGCGGCGGAGCTCCATCGTCGGCGCCGTCGTAGTTCTTTTTAAAAATAAAAACGTTTAAAAACATTTAATTGAATAAAAAACAGAAGTTTAATTTTCCATACAACTAGGTCCTTTTTTCATTACTTTTTGGTCCTTTTATTACAATTAGGTCTTTCAGTCATTTTTCTTAAATCGTTTGAATAATTTTAACTGAAAATATCACATTTTTCTCCTTGAACATTTAAATAAATATTTTCTTGATTTAAAACTTTAATGAAAGGCCTTCAGTTCTTTTTAAATGGATTTTGTTTCAGACAAATTGCATAAAAGACCTTGGATTTCCTTAGAATCTTTCTGACAGTTTATTTTTACTGCGAAAATTGCATAGACGCCCTTACATTTCTCGAAATGTTTCAGAATGCTCATTCTGATGAACTTCAGAGGGCAAAAAAACAATTTTTACTGAGATTATAACATTCCAGAGAATTTTGCAATTTAACCCCTATACTTTGTAGAAATTACTCTGATTGCCTGTTTTTAGGGGTAAAATGACCATTTTGCCGCTGAAACTTCCTGGATCATTTCTGAGTCTATTTTCTTGCATTTTTACCCTGATTTTCTGCAGAATTGATTTGAATGCATGATTTACTGGTAAAATTGCATTTCAGCCCCTAGGAAACCTCATTTTGAGTAGGGATGCACATTTGACCTTAGAATTCTTCATACTTGCATAGAATGTGTTTTCCTATATATTTTTTATAACTTAGGCTTTAGAACTTCAGTTTTTTTCTTGGAATTTGGGCTTTTTGCACAAAACCCCCTGGATTTTTCATATTTGCATTTACACTTGCATTTTGCATGGCTTTTCACATCTTTTTGCACAGATTTTCTCGTCTTTTCATCTCGATTTTGCGCACGCTTTCCTAGCTTGGTTCTCTTCCCGTTTCTCTGATTTTTCCCGATTTTCTGTAATTTTGACTTGTTTTGGTTTTCCATCGCCCGAGGGCGTACATTAAAAGGCTTCACAAGCCGACATTGTCCCGAAATGAGGATTATTTCCCCCTTTTGATTTTCTCGGATTTATCCCTAATTTCCGCTATTTTTTGAGGCATTTTCCGATAATTTCACGATTTTCACGATTTTCCTCATCGCTCAAGGGCGTACAACAAAGCGGCATTAACAATGCCTACATTTGACCCTCGGATTAACTTTTTCTTTTATTTCCTTTCTTCACTTTGACTTGGCATGTTTTCAGTCAGATTTAGCATGAGCATATAGAATAAGCAAGCATACATTTAGCAGACCATTGACAATTGGAAAACCTAGAATGATCGAGTTTTCTTGGGCGCATGGGGGTGCCTAACCCCTTCCCCATGTGTAACCAGAATCCTTACCATTTCTCTGGCCCGCATTCATTTTGCATTGTCCATTAGGCACGGAGCATGCATCTTACCTGCATCTAGTTTATTTCATGATTTTCTTGTGTGTTTGGTTTTCCTCGTCTTCCATTAAAAGACTAGGTGTCGACTCCTTTCCTTATCCTTTTATCTTCCCTTGGTGTTACTGTATCGGATCTTTTCATGTGTTTCCACGCACTGGGTTTAGGAGAGCCGCACAAGGGTTCCACCGACATGATCACAGGAACTGGCGACTCCACTAGGGATAACCAGATTTTAGCTTTCATTCTGGTTTCCCTACTTGTCTTTGGTCTATATATATTGTGCTTGCTTGCTTGTTCTTTTTGCTTGTACATATTTGATTGAACATGCCTTTTTTGCTTTCTTTACATTATTGCTATGCCACTGCACATGCACCAGCACATGCCATGTTTATGCCTTTCGTCTGACTTTTGGATGCCATGATTGTGTGTTTTTTCCCTTCTTTTCAAATTTGCCATGATTAGGAGAGTAGAGACATGTTTTCCTCCCTATCTGTTTAAAATAAAACACACAAACTCAGACGAACAATTAACAAGGTGTAACTAGAGACAGATGCTCACAATCCCCTCTGGCTTAATAAAATGCAAGTAAAAGACACCAAAGCATATCGCATGAATGATCATTTTAGAAAGCATGCATTTTCTCCTCTGGGTCCACCCATAGTTTTCGAAGGACAATCCTAGTAGTCCGTTCTATAGCTTTGGCATAAAGTGTGTTGCTAGTTTGTCCCCCTTTGTCTGGGGTCGTGTCGGTGCTAGTAGAGGGTACAACTCCATGCTACGGCAGGAGACGAGGCCACTAACACACCACTCATTCACTGCCTGTGCTTTGGCCAGGATTTAGAACGGGGACCTTGCTTTCTGACCAGAGTCAAAACCTAAACCCATGAGTGCGTCCCGTGTGGCTGACCCCACATGGGACATGCATGGTGAGAGAGTGCACTTTAGGACATTTATATGCATCGTGTGTCACGGCATGCAACTCTAATAACTCGCATTTGTCTTTGCATCGTTATCCAGGTTCTGATACCTGTTTTTACTTACCTGTTTTCATAGGTACTTTGTTGCGAGGTCCTCGGCTAGGAGCTCGGGTGTCTCCGTTGCTGGCGGCTTCCTGCGATTGTTTCCTCTTGCCTTTTCCGAGCTGTTGGTCACTTTTGACTACAATTCGTCTTAGAGCTCGTGCGCTTGTCTTTGCTGCAGCTCCATTCATTTTCGCTTGCAGTCAACCATGGCCCAACCGACCAATGAGCCCCTTGTTGTTGTCCTGGAGGAAATTCCGGATTCGATTCCTCCATCTTTTACTTCTGTTGGTTTCCCTTCCCTCCAAACTTTCCATTTTGGAGTTCAAGGAGATTCTGTACCTACTTTGGAGCGTTCGCAGGCACTCTTCACTCAGGATCTTGACGTCGATTCTGTTGCGATGATTTCCACCCAGGTTCCGAAAGTGTCGGATGCACCTCCTTCCTCGGGCTTTCCTATTCTAGAAATTCAGTCAGTTGTGGCTACTTCTGCCTTAGGGTCCATCCCTTTCCCGCTCTTGCCTTCTGACCCATCCGTCGGTGGGTCATTTGCTATGCAATCACAGCATCTGTTGGCTCTTGCAAGGAGGCTGCAGTGCATGGCTCTCTATCCTGGTCTTACTTCTGCTCCTTTTCCCATAACCCCTGAGGTTTCGATGCAGACTACCTTAGCGTTGCAGGCTCCCACTATACTATCGCCCATACCATCGCCTCAACTCTTCACTGCTCCAACGATGAGGGCATCATCATTGCCTCCTGCACCCTCACTACACTATGCACAGCATGTGACTCCATCACCTGGTGGCCAGTTGTTTGGGCTGGCTGGGGAGTAGTATGCCTAGAGTTCATTGCCCATAATCATACCGGTACAACAACTACTGCTCCCTCAATCTGCACCTTGCACGACACAACATGCAATGCATTCATTCCCTTTGCATCAGAATCAGGCTTATCCACGCATGACATCTTTACACTCAACACCTACACACGGGTATGCTGGCCCTTATGCCTTGGCACTAGGAGGTGTTAGGGTGGATCCGGAGGAGCGCACACGCGCGACCTATACAGCATACGTGGAACCTGCATCAGCTGCTCCTGCCTTGTCAACAGCAACTTCAGACGCTCTCCTGGCAAGGATCGGCGATCTAGAAAGAGCGCTTTGTCAAATGTAAGACGGGGAACACTAGTCCTACCACTTCCGGGACCTCTGCTATTTTCCAAAGGCGACTCTCCCATTGGATTTCCACATCCCGGAATTTGAAAGATATAACGGTAGTGGCTGCCCAATATCTCATTTGATGGCGTATTGCGGAGACCTTACGCAACTTCAAGGCGATGAGAGGCTTCTGATCCGATTGTTCCAGAAAAGTCTGACAGGGCCGGCACTTAGATGGTTCACATCCCTCGACATGGCCTCTATCAAGACTTGGAACGACCTCTCTAAGGCGTTCTTGGAACAATACTCCTTCAACCTCGACTTGATCCCTAAGCGAGAGGATCTTGTCGCAATCCGGCAGGGCCCCCACGAATCATTTGGGGAGTATGTCGGTCGTTGGGGTACGCTAGCCTCCCAGATCAAGAATAGACCCTTTGACTAGGAGTCTATCGAGATTATTATAAAAGGAGCACAACCAATGACTGGGGCCCTACTCAGCATTCAACCCATCACTACTTTTGCATCTCAGATTCGGGCTAGCACTTGCGTGGATACTTCGCTGAAAGGTGGGAACTTCCCTGTGCTTTCTACATTCGCAAAGCAAGCCGCTTCTTCTGGCAGCAACTCCAACAATAACACTGTCAACACCGGCAACGTCAGGAGGGCAGTCGTCGCATTCATCAGGCCTTCTGAGAAGCCTATTGGAGTGGAAAGCCAGCCTGATCAAAACCAATTAGCATTTGCACCTAGTTCCCTACACACCACATACACACACTCCACCGTTGAACCAGTGCATCACGTCGCACTAGTTCGGTAGGAACAACAACCCAAGTAGAGGCACGGTCGTCGCTCTAAAAGTGACTTCACTCCGCTCGGAAGGCCATTGAGTGCCCTCTTCCCTCAGATCGTGTCACTTCTACGACTACCAGATCCTCGTCCGCCACCGAACCCACTCCCAAAGTGGTACGACGTAGGAGCGTGTTGCGATTATCATCAAGCTCTAGGGCACTCGACTGATAACTGCCACACTCTCCGAGATGTTGTTCATAGCTTGATCGACAAAGGATCTATTGTCATCAATGCGCAGGAGGCAGTACTCACACCTGCATTAACATCTGCATACCCTAGTGTAGTCAACCTCTCCTCATCCGAGCCTGCAAGCTTTGAGGATGTATGAACTTCGGGAGTTTTCCTTTTCTTTTTCTTTTCCTAGTTCTTTCCCGGGGAATCCATCGGGCCTCTCTTTAGCCTAGTTTGTTCTTTTGTCTTTTCTGCAACATTCGCATTTGTTGCTCTTGTTCTAGTTCTTTTTTTTGCCTAGTTTGTTCTTTTCTTTTCCCAGTTTTGTCCGGCGGCACTCATATGCGCCATCCTTGTTCGTGTTCCTCTGTGGGGGGCCTAACCTAAAGTTTGCCAAGTGCTAATCTAACCCAACACGTGCAAATACCTTGGATCAAGTGGGAGACAGCCAACACAGTAGATATCAACTCAGACAAAGATGTAGTTCAAATGACATCAGCAGAATCAGCATTCACATTGACTGTTTCAGTTTCAATAATGGTTGTGATGGCTACAGATACACCTACTTTGATTTCCATTTCCAGTGGCACTACAAGGAGTTATCGTAAACCTCAATGGCATCGGTAAAACATCAACGACAAGGACTGGAGTTGTATCCTTTTCCTGTGTTTCCTTTGTTTTCTTTCTGCATCATCATATATCAAAACATAAAAAATAAAAAATAAAAAGCACAAAAGATAAAAAAATAGAAAAAGAAAAACATAAACAGTAGAAAAACATCAAGAATAATTAGAGGGTAGTTTGCTTGTCATTAGCATTCTGCCCAATGATGAAAATTGGAAAAGCTCGCCAATGTCAAAATGGATTATCCCTCCTCAGTTGTCACTACTTAGACAACCAGGTTAGCAAGGGAGCTACCGAACACCAAAGCCAAACGAAATGTCCAAGCTCTGCAAGGATCCTGCACCTCCAAGAGGGAGTTAAAATGTTAGGGGTGACTGAGAGTGTGAGCCAGAAAAGAAAACATGCATTCGCAAGGGCATAAAAGAATAGAGAAGACAAAAGGTGAAGACAGAAGTCAGCCCATGAGTGAGAGGCGTGCGTTGTAGCTCTACCCCTACCATACCTTGGAGAGGAGTTGGAGTATGTGCCCAGTAAAATCATACCTTTGAGGGACTACCCACCCTCTTACAATAATGGCCTCCTGAACAGATCGAGCGCTTATTACCTCCAAGACAAGGTTAGAGTGAAACCGCACATCTGTGAAGGAGTAAAAGAAAAAAAATAATGATGTTGCAAAGAAAAGCAAGTGTAGGACCTTAAAGAGTTTGGCATGGAGCCAAGTCCATTCCGCAATACCTTGTAGTGTGTTCGAGTGCCACCACTACCCAGTGAGAGCCACCTAACGACCTGCAAGTCTTTGTAGTGGCGACTGAGTCGAGGGTGTCATCCTCCTCTAACAAGCATACAGCTTTCTAGCCTAACTGAGGGCAAACAAACGACTGAACTAAACAAGCAAATGGTCCAGATAATGAACTCATTGAGTAAGCAAGGCAGTAAATGTAAATAACAAGCACTAAAATCACAAGACATGCATTTCTTGATCAAATAGGTCATTCTTAAATAATGAGATTGCTCACAATAATAAAGTCCACCATAATAATCATGATTCTCACAGTTTTACTTAGATGACTTCTTTTTGTTTGCATATGGACTTGTCCCACAGGAGTTTTTGCCAAGTACCTTCAACTAGGGGCATGTCAGCTGCTCAGTGGTTAAAGAGATTAAGCAGCAAAAACACCAGTTACAGCATAATCGAGCAACCAGGGGCATGTCAGCTGCTCTTTGGTCGAAAGTCATATGTCATGTGCTTGACAGAACATCCACTTGCTTTGCAACTGAACTATAGCCTCCAACCAGGGGCATGTAAGCTGCTTCGTGGAAAGGAGGACCGTTTTGAGAACGACGTAATTGTCCAAACGATGGTCAAGTGCACATTTTCATAAAGAAGCGACATACATAAGTGGCTCCTACAAAACGACAACCATAGCAGAACATTGCAGCCAATCAAGCATCAGATCTGGAGCATTACTGACATGTTAGAAGCGCTCTGAATTCGCAATGGCATTAGCATAGAACAACAGATCCTTAGCTGCTTCAACTGATATTCCCCACAACTACGACGATCCAGGGTGTGCTGGTACTTGAATAAGATCCCCATGGAGAACTCTTATTGGCTAAACTAGTTATCTGGACCCCTCAACATTCCTCAGTTTCCTTCTTTCAGCGGCATCCTTAGCTTTCCGATACCAAGAGCATGTCAGCTGCCTTTTGGTGTCACTCTTATGTCATCTGCCCTCTTAGTATCCTTCCTCCTAGACCGTCACCGATAGCCTCTCGGTTGGCATGTCTGCTTTTCGGCACTCGGACCATCACCGCCAGCTTCTCGGTTGATGTGTTCGCTTGTCATTCCCCCTGGACCATCACCGACAGCCTCTCGATTGGCGAGTCCGCTCCTCGGCACTCGGACCATCACCGCCAGCTTCTTGGTTGATGTGTTCGTTTGTCATCCCCTTGGACCGTCACTGACAACCTCTCGGTTGGCGAGTCCGCTCCTCGGCACTCGGACCATCACCGCCAGCTTCTCAGTTGATGTGTTCATGTGTCTTTCCTCCTGGACCGTCACCGATAGCCTCTCGTTTGGCGAGTCCGCTCCTCGACACTCGGACCGTCACTGCCAGCTTCTCAGTTGATGTGTTCGTTTGTCAGCCCCTTGGACCATCACCGACAACCTCTCTGTTAGCGAGTCTGCTTTTCGGCACTTGGACCATCACCACTAGCTTCTCGGTTGATGTGTTGGTTTGTCATTCCCCCTGGACCATCACCGACAGCCTATTGGTTGGCGAGTCCGCTCCTCGGCACTCGGCCATCACTGCCAGCTTCTCGGTTGATGTGTCCGTTTGTCATCCCCCTCGGACCGTCACCGACAGCCTCTCGGTTAGAGAGTCTGCTCTTCGACACTCGAACCATCACCGCCAGCTTCTCGGTTGATGTGTTCGTGTGTCTTTCCTCTTGGATCATCACCGACAGCCTCTAGGTTGGTGAGTCCGCTCCTCGACTCTCGGACCATCACCTCCAGCTTCTCGGTTGATGTGTTCGTGAGTCTTTTTTCCTGGACCGTCACCGACAGCCTCTCGGTTGGCGAGTCAGCTCCTCGACTCTCGGACCATCACCGCCAGCTTCTCGGTTGATGTATTCAAGTGTCTTTCCTCCTGGACCGTCACCGACAGCCTCTCGGTTGGCGAGTCTGCTCCTCGGCACTCGGACCATTACCGTCGGCTTCTCGGTTGATGTGTTCGTTTGTCATTCCCTCTGGACCATCACCGGCAGCCTCTCGATTAGCAAGTCTGCTCTTCGGCACTCAGACCATCACTGCCAGCTTCTCGGTTGATGTGTTCGTTTGTCATCCCCCTGGACCATCACCGATAGCCTCTCGGTTGGCGAGTCTGCTCCTCGGCAGTCGGACCATTACCACCGGCTTCTCGGTTGATGTGTTCGTTTGTCATTACCTCTGGACCGTCACCGACAGCCTCTCGGTTGGCCAGTCCGCTCCTCGACACTCGGACCATTATTGTCGGCTTCTCGGTTGATGTGTTCGTTTGTCATTCCCTTTGGACCGTCACCGACAGCCTCTCGGTTGGCGAGTCCGCTCTTCGGCACTCGGTCCATCACCGCCGGCTTCTCGGTTGATGTGTTCGTTTGTCATCCCCCTCGGACGAACACCGACAGCCTCTCATTTGGCGAGTCTGCTCTTCGGCACTCGGACCATCACCGCCAGCTTCTCGGTTGATGTATTCGTGTATCTTTCCTCCTGGACCGTCACCGACAGCCTCTCAGTTGGTGAGTCCACTCCTCGGCACTCGGACCATCACCGCCAGCTTCTCGGTTGACGTGTTTGTTTGTCATTCCCCTTGAATCGTCACTGACAGCCTCTCGGTTGATGAGTCCACTCTTCGGCACTCGGACCATCACCGCCAGCTTCTCTGTTGATGTGTTCTTTTGTCATCTCCCCTGGACCGTCACCGACAGTCTCTCGGTTGGCGTGTTCATTTCCCTGGTTTCCGAACCATCACCGTCTACTTCTCGCATGATGTGTTTGTTTGTCTTTTTCCCGAATCAACACCACCTACTTCTCGGTTGGCTGATTCGTCTTTTCTGCTTTGTCTTCTTTTACAAGGTGTCATTTCGTTGAGTCTTGTGTCGAGTCTTTCTTGGGCTGGTATCCCGAACTACCCGGGCAATCTCTATGGTGCTTGATGGATTCCCCACTCTCTTTGTTTCTTCCCTCCTTCTAGGCTGGTATCCCGAACTACCCGGGCAATCTCTGTTGTGCCTGATGGATTCCCCACTCTCTTTGTTTCTTCCCTCCTTCTATGCTGGTATCCCGAACTACCCGGGCAATCTCTGTGGTGCCAGATGGATTCCCCACTCTCTTTGTTTCTTCCCTCCTTCTGGGCTGGTAGCCCGAACTACCCGGATGACTTCCGTGATCAGTCACTTCCCGGTCGGCAAGCACCGTGAGTCTTGTCCAGCGCTTTTCACGACAAGTGCGATAATCAGTCATGTCTCCTAGGAGCTGATTGGTCGTCAGCTTGTCAGTACTTTGTTTCTACTCATCTATTTGGCCTCGGCTGTGGCGGCGGGACCTCAGGTGCGGATCTCTAGTATGTTCTCTGGCTAGTGGCTGATTGCAAGTGGATAACTCTTGCTTGTGGTTTCACGTGGGGTGTCTTTGTCAACCCTGAGCATCAGTCTCTATTCTACTCGTCCTCCAACTTGCTCAGGGAGGGGCATCTGTAGACACCCAAATTTTCTAATTTTACAGGAAGGAGATGTGGTGGTTGAGCTCTAATCCTAACAAGGCCCATTTAGTTCATGGAAGCCTACTTGGGCCCATGAAGGCCCACATAGGCCCATTGAACCCTAGTTGAGTTCACATGGGCCCACAGACTTGTTTGGGCCCATTTAACCTTTCTTGGGACCATTTAGTTCATTGTAGGCACATTTAGTCCATTTGGGCCCATCTAAGCCCATTTGGACCCATGGAGGCCCACATAGGCCCAAATAGTGCTCGAAGCCCATGAAGGCCCATCATAAATAATTCCTCCTTATATTGTTTCAACACCAACACCATATTCATGTTTTTTCTTTTCCATCTTCATTTACTAATGTTTTTCTACCAAAATATTCAAATATTACTCGTTTTCTTCCTTCCCCATTAAATCCATTTTCTTCCCCCCTTTAACTCCTCACGAATTCAGGCTAATCACTCTTCCTCACTAAGCTCATCCCCAGCCCATTTCACCATTGATCCAAAGAGTCACCCCAGCATCTCCAGCCATCGGATCAGCCCTTGTCGGAGGCCTGGATCGCCGTCGATTGCTGTCGGTGACCAAGAGGACAAGAGGGGGGCAGTCGTTCAAGTTTGGTTAGTCTGTTGGGTCGTTAGGTGTCCAGTTAGTGGGGTTTGGAGTCTGTTAGTGGTTCTGTTAGGAGGTTAGAAGTGGTTATAGTGTTGGGTTGTTGGGTTTTGCCTATAAAAGGAGGAGGGCAGTGACTTGGGAACTCTTTTTGACGACACGAGAGAGAAAGCTGAGAGCGAGAAAGAGAGGAGCAGAGTGCCAGAGTAAGAGGAGAATTCGCGGAGAGGAACGACAGCCATTTCCAGAGCTCCGGCGAGGTGCAGAGGTTCTCCAAGCTAGGTACACCCCTCTGATCCCTCTTAGCCTTCAATTCGTAGTCCTCTAGGTCTCCCTCTCTTCCTGGAGCAATTCCAAGGGATCCAGGGTGATCCCTTGGCCAGAGGGGCTCCTCTATGCCCGCCGTCGCCGTTTTCCGGCGACAGAGGTGGGGGGGTAATCCAGTGAGTGTCCTGGGTCCCCGATCGTTGGCTCCACCTCTCCTGGCCTCCCTCATGCTCCTCCACCCCTCCAATTCCCGCTCTGATCGCTGCGGAGGCCTTCACCAAAGAATCGCCCCAGTCCCATCGTCGCTGGGGAAGACGATGGAGCCCAGTGAAGAATCGCACGCCTCCAGCCCTCCCGTGCTGCTCCGTGCTTCCAGAAACACTCTGCAACTTCCTACGAGCACACCGGACCGCTTGGAACCGCTCCACAAGCCACCGATCGCTGCAATGATGTCGGCCGCCGGAGAGGATGTCGTCGACGTCTGCTGGAGCACGTCTCCGCTCCCTACTTCTCTACTCAGCTCCAGAAGAGGAGAGGAAGTTCCCCCCAACGCCCCCGAGCCTCCAGAAGCCCAGGATTGCAGCACTGCCACCTCTAGTGGCCCTCTTCTTCCCCGGCACCGTCGCCGGAGGACCTGACGGCGAGAGGGAGGGGTGGCCCACTCCAGCCATTGGGCCTTAGATCTGGGCCATTGGATCTTGCTATTTCTCCTCCTTCTTGCCTCCCATGGAGTCTGATCTAAGATCAGACCACGAGAAGGCCTTGATTTGTCCTTCTGATGGTTGTCGATGGCGGAGCTCCGTCGTCGACGCCATCGTAGTTCTTTTTAAAAATAAAAATGTTAAAAAACATTTAATTGAATAAAAAAACAGAAGTTTAATTTTCCATACAACTAGGTCTTTTTTTCGTTACTTTTTTGTCCTTTTATTACAATTAGGTCCTTCAGTCATTTTTCTTAAATCGTTTGAATAAAGTTTTAACTGAAAATATCACATTTTTCACCTTGAACATTAACTAAATATTTTCTTGATTTAAAACTTTAATAAAAGCCCTTCGGTTCTTTTTAAATGGATTTTGTTTCAGACAAATTGCATAAAAGACTTTGGATTTCCTTGGAATCTTTCTAACAATTTATTTTTACTGCGAAAATTGCATAGAAGCCCTTACATTTCTCAAAATGTTTCAGAATGCTCATTTTTGATGGTTTATTTGCATTTAAGCCCCTGCATTCTTCTGAAATTCTCTGAAAAGTTATTTTTGTTGGTTAAATTGCATTTTAACCCTCAGATTTTACTGAAATTCTTCTGAATGTTATAATCTCAGTAAAAATTGCTTTTTTTGCCCCCTGAACTTCATCAGAAGCTTCCTGAATGCTTTGTTTGTAGAGAATTTTACAGTTTAACCCCTATACTTTGTAGAAATTACTCTGATTGCTTGTTTTCAGGGGTAAAATGACCATTTTGCCCCTGAAACTTCCTGGATCATTTCTGAGTCTATTTTCTTGCATTTTTACCCTGATTTTCTGCAGAATTGATTTGAATGCATGCTTTAGTGGTAAAATTGCATTTCGACCCCTAGGAAACCTCATTTTGAGTAAGGATGCACATTTGACCTTAGAATTCTTCATACTTGCATAGAATGTATTTTCCTATAAATTTTTGATAACTTGGGCTTTAGAACTTCAGTTGTTTTCTTGGAATTTGGGCTTTTAGCACAAAACCCCTTGGATTTTTCATATTTGCATTTACACTTGCATTTTGCATGGCTTTTCACATCTTTTTGCACAGATTTTCTTGTCTTTTCATCTCGATTTTGCGCACGCTTTCCTAGCTTGTTTCTAACTTGGTTCTCTTCTTTTTTCTTGGATTTTTCCTGATTTTCTGTGGTTTTGACTTGTTTTGGTTTTCCATAGCCCGAGGGCGTACATTAAAAGGCTTCACAAGCCGACATTGTCCTGAAATGAGGATTATTTTCCCCTTCTTGATTTTCTCGGATTTATCCCCAATTTTCATTGTTTTGCGAGGCGTTTTCCGAGAATTTCACGATTTCCTCATCGCCCAAGGGCGTACAGCAAAGCGGCATTAACAATGCCTACATTTGACCCTTGGATTAACTTTTTTCTTTTATTTCCTTTCTTCACTTTGACTTGGCATGTTTTCAGTCAAATTTAGCATGAGCATATAGAATAAGCAAGCATACATTTAGCAGACCATTGACAGTAGGAAAACCTAGAAAGATTGAGTTTTCTCGGGCACATGGGGGTGCCTAACCTTTTCCCCATGCGTTACCAGAATCCTTACCCTTTCTCTAGCCCGCATTCATTTTGCATTGTCCATTTGGCACGGAGCATGTATCTTACCTGCATCTGGTTTATTTCTTGATTTTCTTGTGTGTTTGGTTTTCCTCGTCTTTCCATTAAAAGACTAGGTGGCGACTCATTTCCTTATCCTTTTATCTTCCCTTGGTGTTTCCGGATCTTATCTTTTCCTCTAGATTCACCATTTTCACTATGACAGTATCGGATCTCCTCATGTTTTTCCGCCCACTGGGTTTAGGAAAGCCGCGCAAGGGTTCCACCAACATGGTCACACCGGCAAACTTCTCTTGGAGGCCTTCAGAGTGGGTGTTGCAGCATCCAGAGAGGTGGAGAAGCATGAGGGAGAAAAACCTATCCAATCCCTAACCTCTAGGACACAGGAAGCACTCTGGACTCATGCCTCCATCCCGCTCGCCAAAGAAATGGGTCCAGTGACCTATGGAAACCTTATTTCCGGCCAGGGAGCTCGATTCCTCTCTAGAATGAGTCCAGGGAGACTGAGGAGGCCCTAGGAAGGAAAATGCAACCAAATTAGATAGATCAGTAGCCTTACCTAAGCTCGCAGTGGAGGTGGCCGTTGGAGCTCGCCGGAACTCACTAGAGAGGTGGCTGGAGCTGACCTGAACTTTGATTTTCCTCCTCTCTGAGCTTCCTCTAATTACTCTGGTTGGAATAATTCTCCTTGGTTGCTCTCCTCTCAAAATTTCTATGTTTTTTTCTCTCCTTTTTCCCCTCTCCTCTTTCTCTTGCAAATGGGGAGTATTTATAGGCTTGCAATGGTAGGTAGTTTATTATGGGTTGTTATAGGTGATTATGGTAAAGTGGGAAGTGGTTAGGGTTGTTATGGTAGAGTAGAAAGTGGTTAGGGTTGTTATGGTAGAGTGGAAAGTGGTTAGGGGTTTGTTATAGGTTGTTAGAAGTTGTTATAGGTGATTAGGTTGTTATGGTGGAGTGGGAAGTAATTAGGGGTTTGTTATAGGTTGTTAAAAGTTATTATAGGTGGTTAGAGGTTGTTATGTTGGAGTGGGAAGTGGTTAAGGTTGTTAAAGGTTATTAGGGTTTTGGATTAGGGTTTAGAGTTAGGTTTAGGGTTTAAGTTAGAATTTAGGCTAGCTTAGGGTTTTGGATTAAGTTTTGAATTAGGTTTAGGGTCTTGGATTAGGTTTAGGGTTTTGGATTTGAGTTTGAATTAGGTTTAGGGTTTTGGATTAGGTTTAGGTTAGTTTTAGGGTTTTGAATTAGGTTTAGGGTTTTGGATTAGGTTTTCAATTAAGTTTTGGGTTTTAGATTAGGTTTTGTGGATGAAATTAAGTTAGGTTGTCAAGTTGGTCTTGGAGAAAAGTAATTGAGAGCCCTCCAACCAAAAGTCCATTCCAGAGGAGACTACCAGCAAACTTGCAAAATTAGGGTGTCTACAGTTACAGAACCAACTAATCATCCTTACACTCAACTACATCCCTCGAAGACCCAATGCCTAGAGTTGCAATGGTAAACACCCGTCCCCTAGTCGGCTACTGTGGTTTGCTTCCTACCTTCTTTGGCGGTTCCAGACAGGATCTCTAAACGTGTCCTATCGGGAATGGAGACAATATGCAGCGATGTGGGCCACCTGATTACAATTGAAGCACTAGTTCCTACTCGGAGTACTAGATCCTGTCTGACTGAGGCCAGCTCCGCTATTCCCAGCAAAACTCTACTGACCTACAGGGGAAACACTGGACCTCGCCATCTACTTCTTCTCAAGGCTACTTAAACTACTGGCACTTGGAGGACCAGAGGAAGAGAATTAGAAGGTAAAAGAAGGCTTACCCTTCCCTTTGGGACGACTCTTTAGAAACTTCTGATGCTCAACCTCAAAGTAATAAGCCATCCAAACCATGTCCTCCACAGTCTGGCACCGATAACCCGTCACCTTCACCCGTAGCCCTAGGTTCAAGTCGTCCAGAAACCTCTACGCCCGCTCCTCCTGACACTCATAGGTAGGAGCAAAACATTCCAATCAGGTGAACTTAGTCTCATACTTGAGCACCGACATCGTGCTCTATTCCAGACTCCAAAAATCACGGTAAAGCTGCTCCTTCACATGAATGGGAAAATACTTACCATAAAAGATCATCTTGAAAGCCTTCCACTGAATGCTAACAGTGACTAAGTTTGGGAACTTTAGCTGCCTCACAAACTTCCACCACCTATCTGCCTCACCATCTAGCAGATAAGTTGCTAGCCACACCCAATGCTTCTCTAGGCACGCCACGCTCTCCAGCATCTACACCACCGTGTCCAACCAGGCCTCGCACTCCTCAGCACCGACCTTGCCCTTAAATGACGGTGGACAAAGCTTTGTGAACTAGTTCAGCCACGGGTCACCCGACGGTCCACTAGCACTGCTCTTGTTGAACGCATGGGAAATCCCGTGTGCCAAACTCCTCAATTCCGCACGAACCGCCTTCCATCTGCCTAAGTCCTCTCAAGGTTCGGTTTCCTTGACAGGGGTTGTAACCATGCCGGCGACAACCTCGTGAATAAGGCGCGAAAGGCTAAATGCGTGAGGATCGGCAAAGTCACAGCAAAAAATAAAATAGCAAATGCAGGAGTCGCCACCTAGTCTATTAAAATGGAAGACGAGGAAAACCATAAAAGAATCATTCAAATCATGCATATAAAAAACCAATGGAAAAGGTCTAAAACCAGAAATGGGTAAGGATTCCTGTTACGCACGAAGAAGGTATTAGGCATCCTCGTGCGCCCGATAAATCGGTCTTTTATAGGTTTCTCATTTGCTTATGAAATGTCAGCTTTTCAGCATTTACTGTACGCCCGAGGGCATTATGCCATGCCATGCTAGGTGAGTGTCTTATGCTAAAATAAGGTGCATGGAGCGCAAAGTGTGTCCTAATGCTCAGAAGTATCGCTCATACATTGGGTCAAGTGTCGATGCAAAGATATTGCATAAATAAGATCAAGGATCTAAGTATTTTGAACGATTTTTCATCCTTGCTTTACTACATGCAATGATTGATCTAACATGCATAGAAATGGCTAAAAACAGAAAAGGGTCTTCCTGGATATATCAAGGAAGAAAGCCAGAGAAAACCAAAAGCAAGTCGAAGCTGGAAATCATGCTAAAAACCATGTGAAACCCAAATTTGAGCTCATTTTTTGTCGACCGCGAGGCTACTTATATTCCGACGAGGCTCTCCGGGGCCGTTGATCCTCCTCCTCAGCCACTGGGCACCATGGGATCACGCGCGTGGGTCGGAGGAAGTTGCCCAATGATCACGGAGGCTGAGATCTGCTCCGAATTCCTCGGGATTGCTTGCCGGAAAATCAAGGTCACCGGAATTATTTTTTTGACTTTGTAAAGTTTTGAATTGAATTCTTAAATGAAATAGTGTTGGGCTTATTGGGCTTGGGTTTTTGGGCTTTTTATTTGGATTTTTGTTTTGATTTTATTTTTGGAATTTGTTGGACTTTTTA
>JAMKQA010017478.1:0-11473 GCA_024699735.1 Posidonia australis | reverse complement strand
CCCCCCCCCCCCCCCCCCCCCCCCCACCTTTTTGGGTTTATGCTCTCAGCTTCAAAATGGTCTGGGCTTTTGGGCACAATCCGGCCCATTTGTTTACAATCCTCTCTCCATTTTTGTCCCCCACCTTTCGGCTTCAGTTTCAAAATGGTCTGGACTTTTTTTTTTTTGACAAAGGTAAGTATTTAGTATTAGTCCTCGGTGTGGACTAGGGGACAAAAGTATGAAAACAAAATTAGACAATGTTCTTGTCAATATTACAGACGATCAAGAATGACAATAATGTTTTAACAAAAGAAACAGAGGGTGAAAAATGATCTGGACTTTTGGACACTTATAAGTTACGACCCGGCCCATTTGTTTACAATCCTCTCTCTTTTTTTTTCCCTTCCTTTTTTTTTTTTTTGGGTTTAATAACGCAGACACGCAGTGATTGTCCTTTATAAGTATTTTTTTCCCTAAATAAACCTATTTTTCTATGTCATTGGGGTTACCTAAATCATTTTGGACGCTTAACTTCCAGTGTAAACACAAAGAGACTTTTTTGTTTGACTAATAAGTGATATCAGAGAGAAGGAGTGAACTAAAAGCAAGCCACCAATTAGAGGATGTATGAATTCATCTTACCAATGACAAGTAACCTTTTGTAGGAAGAGGTAAAAATGAAACTTTGAAATGTATAAAAGACTGAAAAGACTATATTTTGTGATAAGTGAAAATTTCAATAGACGGCTCATGGAGGGAAAATAGTACAAATGCTGTCTTCATAGTTTGGTCCTTGCATATTCTATGAAATGTACGAGGTTTAGACATCGATGAATATAAATGTCCAATTTAAAACTAACTAATCAGGAATAAATGGGTGGGTCTTCTAATTTGTAACTATAATCTAATCTTCACATTATTCAATGTAAGATTATTCTAATATTTTTTCTCACTTGTAATTTATTTTGTTTGTGCAAGTATATTTCTTGGAAATAGATGGATTTGTGTAGGCATAGTCTATTTTGGACCTTTTTCTACTCTAGTATGATGTTGGAGATATGAACATTCAACGAAAGAACAATCGATTACAAATAGAGGAATTTATCTGCATATAACTATAAGTTTATTTCGTATATTTTCTACTATGGGATTATTTCTACATTGCTCTCTTATAGTATCTTTTTGGTGTTACAAATGTCTTTTCTTGAACAAGGATGGACGTATGTGTTTGTACTTCTATTTTGGACTACTTGCGCTCTTATAGTACATCAATAGTGTGTATGTGTGTGTGTATATATATATATTTATTTATTTATGAATGTAATATTATTGCTAACTTAAGGTATTACAATAAATTAATATTTTATACACATTAACTCTAAAAATGTTTGTTGGGCTATGCTTACATCATAACATTGGATAAACTAAGATAAAACACTCGTGAATATGTATATAGTGCTTATAATTTTCTATCTCATCATCAACGTGGAACTAAAGTTGGATTATTATTTTCACAAACAAACAAACAAAAATTAATATGAATAAATAAACAAACCCCCACTTTGTTTTGGAAATAAAATAAAAATATGCAGTCTTATGATCATGAAATTTATATAGACACGCCCAAAAGTGTATTTCAACTTAAATCTTCACTTAGTACAAATATCTCCATCAAATGACTAATGACCTTAGTCTTAAATTAATTACTCTCGCAAAAGAATCAGAAACACAGTACATACACAAATTTTCTGTTTCCACAAAAAAAATTCAAATTTTCTGTGATGAAATCCAGACACCGCTGGTACCTGAAAGCATAAGTGATGAGATTGGAACTTGCTTTAAGCTATAGTCTTCTCTGCGACACTCCAACACGTTTTATATTCTTAGTTATGGTAGGTTCGTTAGATATTTGTACTTTTACTCATGCTATTTATGGTGTTCCAGATGACTTCTAAGTTCTAACCCTCTTGTAGCAACAGGTGTTTATGCAGTTAGCATACATTATTTTCACATCCTGAGATAACATTCTTCGTCTATCAAGCTGCTCAATCTTGTGGTACATGGAAAAATTCGTCTGAAGGGCTTGCCTGATCATGTGGACTAACAAAGAAGAAAGGACCAAATGGGGAAATGCTATCTCTGTATTTCTTCAAAATCCCTACTTGGAAGATCTCAAAACACACACACACACACACACACACAGAGACAGAGTTAAAGCAGCTTGTACCACAATGTTTGCTCTACCAACCGAAGGACCACCACAGCATTCTCATGGTTGCCCCTTGAACGTCGACGCAGCTAAAGCAACAGCTTCAGCAACAGACATGAAGAGATTGTTGGTTCCAAACAGCTCTAGTGCCCCAGAGCGATGGAGCCTCTCCATGACTTCTCCAACAGGATTAGCCAAAACAAGCTGCAAGTTCACAAACAATAAGTTAATTGGAAATTGCATTATGAATGCAATAATAAGTTAATTGGAGATTGCGTTATGAATGCAATAATAATGCAATGGTTCGGATTGTGTATGTATAACTTCGTTTAGGTGGACTTCTTCCTTACCTTAAGTGCTGTTTTATCTAGTGTCTTGTTCAACTCTACAAGTGCTTCTATGCCGCTGGTATCAATGGTTGTAACAGCTGAAAAGAAAATTAAGCTGTAATTAGCCGAAGGCTCCAGTGTAAAAAAAGTGAATACCAAGATTTCATCAGGCAATTAATATTTTGCCCCTGTCATGGTGATAGTGTCACTCACCACCCAAGTCCAGGACAACACATTTTAGGTTGTTCTCATTCATTTGTACAGCCCTTTCTTTCTCTTCTCTAACCAACCTCAAAATCCTGTGATGCACATACCAAAAGAACTGAATTCAGCAAACTTGAACTAGAACAATCGCTTTTTAAGAAATTCGTTTTGACCAAGAAGTTATGAGAGTACCTTTCTTGTATGTACATGGAGTTCACAAAGTAAATCGGTGACTCGATGGCGATAATGAGAACAGATTGCACTCTAGATGCGTCACGGTAATGACCAAGGTTTTGGTAGCACTGAGTCCCTGGTATATTTCCCAGGATCACTGTATTGGGCCTTGTCACTTGTACGAAAATTTTGAAGGTGGAGATGCCAACCTGACACACATTTTTTCATCAAATCATTAGAAATTTAGTTCTATAATTGCATGCTTTAATCAGGTGGCATTTTAATGGGTCTTGATCCAATCAATATCGTCAAAGTTCTAAAATAACTCAAATGATTATTTTATTTAGTCTGCAATATATTTGTGTTGAATTTCAGAGTACTCTTGTGAGAGAGAATTTGAATTTTTACATTTACATTGGAGATATTTAATAATTTTTGTGTCTGTTATAATTGTTGTACTTGCAGAGGAGTCGCAATTATAAAGACATGTATGGACTTCAGTGCTTACCGCTATCAACAATCCCATCTGCACTGATATGAAGAGAACACCAAAAAAGGCACTCAAGCAGATGACAAAATCAAGCTTGTCAACCTTCAACAGTCGAACCACAGCTCCGAAGTCGATCAACCCAATCACAGCTGTTATAATGATTGCTGACAAGATAAGGTTGGGAGTGTAAGAAAATAATGGCATGATGAACATCATTGTCACAAGCACAGCAGCCGCCATCACTATGTTTGAAACTGCTGTCTTCGAACCAGCATCGTAATTCACAGCAGATCGAGAAAATGCTCCTGTGGGTCAATTCTTAAAGAATCAGTAAGATATAAACAAGTAAAGACTGACATAAATTGAAGAAAGTTGTTACGCACATTAAGAGTAATTGAGGCATGTATTCTTGATGGGCCTAACCTATAACCCAATGCCGACCTCCCCATCTACCAACCTACCTCTCTAATTACTGGCACGTTTCACACCCTTTCTCTCCAGAATCTTTCTCCACACTCAGTCCATAAATTTCTTCCCATTTCCCTACCTCTCCATCAACCATTCCTCACCTATAAATAAGGGCCAATACCCTATTACCACATCAATTAAGTAGAACGGGAAGTGTGAGAAAAAGTGAGAGCATGTGGTATGTGCTTGTGTGAGTGTTGGTAAGTAGTGTGAGTGAAATGATCAGTGTAGTGTTGGTGTTCTGGGTGAGAAACAAGTGTTTTTGTTAGTAATGAAGTCATGGTGAATGTAAGTCGTGCAAGCTTGTGTGGCTTGTGCAATTTAGTCCTTGGAGTATAGTGTATAGGATATTTGTGTATTGTGATGTTTTGTGTTATTAATAGTATTGCATTTCTTTACATTTATATTCTACATGTACATTACCTGTGGTCACATAGCAGGAAGTGCAAGAGCCTCCCATGTTCATCAGGCCAATGGCCATCATCTCTTTGTTTCCATCTATTTGGTAATTCTTGAGAGAAGCAAAGGTTCTTCCAACAGCAATTCCTTCCTGCATAACACAGAATTCTCTCAATGAGAAGTAGAAGAAGCAATATGGATTGAAAAAAATTTAAATAGGAAGAAAAGTAAATCACAGTTCTAGTGGACAACTTACAGTAAGTGATAAGATTCCAGTGACTAGTCCTGTCTTGACAACAAGACTGAAGTAGGGGCCATGGAAGTGCAATCTGTTTAACGAAAGTGGATTTAACCCACCTTGCAAATGCCCAATCTGCATGCCACATACAAGCAATAAACATAAACATGCATGCATGATGGACAATATTACTCATATTTGCAAAAGAAAAGGTATGATTGCTAATGTTCAGTTCTTACAATTTCAATGCCATGTTTTTGAGCTTGGAAGATGAAGACAATTAACGTTGAGAGAATCACTGAGGCTAGTGGTGTTGCTGCTGATACCCAGAAAAGCCTGGGCCTCCTGAAGCTCTGTACAAAAGTCAACTCACATCAGAAAACATTTTGAAAAAGAAAGGAAAATACTTTGACCTGCATATCTTTAAAAAAGTATTTACTATTAAAAAGTTAGTGGATGTTGGTTTCTTTTGTGTGACTTGGAAACACTTTTCTAATTTAAGAATTACAAAACAGAATTAGATTGCCCATTAAACTTAAGGCCTTCTGTGAAATGTTCAAAATTAAGTAGGACACATGAAACTTACAATGTGCCTTGCAGTCAGTAGCAAAGCCACAAACATTGTCCCCATGAGAATGGTTTGCCAAGCCCACTGTAAAAATAACCACAAATTGTTTAATTGTCACCCCAAATAAAATACGGGAATTCACCTGAAAAAAGAGATGCAATAAAAACATGAAAAGTCTACCTCTGTTTTGTGCTTAAATACAGAGAGCATCACTGGCACAAAGCCCATTTTATTAGTGAAGTGAACTATCCCAAGTAATCCTTTTAGCTGTTGCAGTGAAACGATTATCGCTGACCCACCCATGAATCCGATCAGTGTCGGCTTCGACAGGAAATCCACCACAAAACCCAACCTATAAAAACCAAGACATTCACAAAGTTTCATAAAAAAAAAAAAAAACTGAGTTTTGCCATGACAAATGTGAAATTTTCCCTTATCAAATCCAAACTATCATATACCTTAGGAAACCCAAGGATGCCTGGAAAACACCGGCAAAGAAGGTGACTGTGAACGCCAACTGAAGGTAGAGAATTGGCTCTTTCTGTGGAGACACTACTTCTCTCAGCATGGATCCCATGACAAGAGAAGTAATTGACACTGGCCCGACAGCAAGATCCCTTGAGCTCCCAAGAACAGCGTAAATCAATGGTGGTACAAAGCTTGAATCTGCTCCAAGCAAAACAAAATAATCCTTCAGTAAAGTTCTCCATTGCCAAAAGAATTCATTTGTTCCTATATACGTATGTGTCATGTAGTGAATTACTCATAATGAGCTAAAGACAACCAAAATGAGTCAGTTGTGGACTTCTTAGACCGTGGGCGATAACAACGAGACACTGAAATTTGCACTATGACAATATGAACAATACTAAATAACAAGCAAAAATAAATTAACAGATAAGAAGAAAGGAATTGTGAAGAACCGCATGAAACTCACATAGCCCAATAATGGGAGGCAAGTCGGCCAGCTTTGCATAACTGATTCCCTGCAAGGAAATGGAAGGATCAGAATTTACTACAGCCAATATGAGATTCTTCCTAATCCATGCAAACCCACATTGAAAAACCAAACCACAAGAATTTTCCTCACCTGCGGGATTGCCAAACTAGCAATGGTGAGGCCTGAGACAATATCAGACTTGAGAAGCTTCAGGTTGTACTCTGGCCCCCACTGGAAGATTGGGAAGATGTATTGCAGAGCAAGGACCATCTTCCTGAAGAAAGTCTGCTCCTTGAACTGGTGGAGGGGATTATCAGGGAAGAAGATCTCACCCATTCTCTGCTTCAGGGTCTGGAATGTGGCCTTCTTAGGTGGCAGACAGACCTTGTGGATCTCCATGGGAGTTGCTGTTGGGGAAGTGAAGGTGGCAGGGAAGGAGGACTCTACGTCTGAAAGGCTAGAGAATGCCATTTCCAGAGAAGAAGAAGACCAGAAGAAGTGTTGGAATGGGAGTGGAAGAGGCAACACGAGGAGAAGTATGGTGTGGACTGTGGAGTGTGGTATTCTGGTGAAGGTCTGAGTTATTTTTAATTCTTGAACGTGTTTGAGTTGAGTTGGTGCATTCATTCTTTTTGGAATGCTAAATTGGTGATTGTCTTTTAGCTGCCGGCTTTTTGATTTTGTACCGCCTCCTTTGCGTCAAGGTTGGCGGTAAGGGTGTCAATTAGTCCTGTTGGTATGGTTAGGAGTCATTCTATGCCCTAATCAATTTTAAGATAATAGGCTACAAATCAGATAATGACTCATTTTTTCAACTCTTGAGTAACAAACCCAATTCATTAACCATGTGTGCTTAGTGAAGTTGGAGAAGTTGAAACTCGTCACGTCCTTCGGATTCGAATCTAAGGGTATGCAAAAAATTAAAAACCTAAACCGATAACAAAAAAAAAAAAAAAAACCATGTGTACTTAGTGTAGTGGCGCGGAGGAAGCAGAAATGTGCCTCTCCCTCTGAGTTCGATCTCAAGGATAAACCAGGGAAAATAGTTTTCCTGACTATTACGTTGCTGACTTCAAATAAATATGTACTAAACATGTATTATATAATATTTAAATATATGCGAATCATTCAAATAAATATGTACTAAATATTAAAAGTGTAAGAACCAATGATAAATAATAGTTAATTAATAATCTTTATAAAATACAAAAACTTTACGTTTTCATAGATGAAAAATTATGCATAAAACATATCAAACATTAAGGCAACAATATTAGGAAAATAGATTTTAATTCCCTTTAGATTTGTAAAATTATTAAAAGAAAATACTATTGTAACAAGTTAATAGGTTGAATACTCATGACTCAACTCGTTACGAATACGGTTTAACAAGTTATGGGTTAATGGAACTAATGGGTTTGATTTTTCTAACCCATATCCTAAGATAATGGGTTAGGTTAAACATATTAACGAGTTTAACCTGATCCATTAACTGTCTTAGTTGGTACTTGGTAGTGAAACTGAAATAATCGACATGTAAATGTATTAAGCAAGATCCATGTGGTTTTGATAGGTAAGTACACTATAATAAAACCATAAAAATAACTTGGACCCATCTAGTTACTTTTGATTGGGTTAATAGTATTTTTAGGGAAAAAAAAAGCTTGTATGCACTTTTTTGCAAATAGTAGTATATATTTTCCTTCCTGTAGTTTATGAGATTCGAACTTGAAAAAGAGATGCGAATTCAACTTTGCCTGATAAACTGTACTATAACACTCTGTTATACCACTTGAAGTGTGAGTTCCACGCGTAGGTTTCCATTGTTGGTTGACCTCTTATACCTCGTCTTTGTGGGCTTTAGGTGACTTATGCTGTTTTATTTTGATCCTCTTTATTGGTTTGTATAGATCTTAGAGTCTATATTTTGTTATATGACTATTTTATTTTGACTCTCTTGTACGGGGAAATTTTGTATGTTGCTTGATGATGGTATTCATAATTAAGTTTTTTTTATTATGTAATGTATCTATCGTTTTCAAAAAAGTAGTACAATAGTACTACTACTATCTTTTTTTGGGGGTTTATTCTCATTTATGCAAATGTTTGGTTTTGTTTGAGAATCACATTTGGAATCTTTTTTAATTGATGAAGAATCACTTTTTAAAGCAATTTTGGAAAGAAACAAAATCCAAAGCAAACGTAAAGGATGACATTCATTGTCTTGACAAGGAGCACGATACAATATGATCTACATAATGATAAGGCTGCAACATAATGTACAACAAAGCAATCTAATAATGATGATTATTTTCTATGATAAGCTATTGGGAAGGGAACAATTGAACAATGATGATTGGAAAGATCAAAGAACTTAATAATAAATAAATAGTATAAGAATTATTGGATATGTGTTGCTTTTGTAAGTTCATTAAAAAGTAATAGAATAGTTCAAGATAGGACATCTAGTTTTACACTATCTACAATTTTTTATCCTTTTATGTTTGATTTCAAATTTGAATCTAAGCATTGTATTGGATTCGTGAAAGGATAAAATTGTTTCTCTTATGTATATGAGCTATATGTATTATGGTAAAATAGACTTGAATAAAAGATTAAAGATACTAGCGTAAGTATTATGCCGTCATTATCTCATTGAAATATATTAGGCTTGTAATGTTTGTTTCACTCTTCAAAGATTTCCTTTCTCCTTTATACTTTATTAACTATATTGATTTCTCTTCTCTCCTACGCCATGGACATAGACTATCGAATCATGTAAATCTCTCTGTATTTGAGATTATTTGTTTTCTCATTTATCTTATTTGTAGATTTTCATCTATTTCCATTTGTGTCTGTACATATTCTCTAATAAGAATAATTACAAAAGTCCAAAGCCCCTATTTCGAAAATCATAGAAATTTAACCAATTCAAATTGCTGAATTAGACTAGAAAAAATAGGTTTCACATTTTATTTCACCACCAGCCACTTCTAGAAATTGACTTCTCTTCTCCCTTCCCTCGAGAGATAAGTTGACTTCACAAAAGAGCAATTTTCATTAGAGGAGGCTTATGAAGGTGCATGAGAGATAGATGTGTATCGGTTGCACTTGAGTCATGGTTTTTGTGAGGTGCGCATCAGAATGATTCGAAATGTAGTGGTGGACCATGTGAAGTTTGTGGATTTAGATAGTCTCTTCCTTCATGTAGTAGTGAGCTAAATTGTGGCTAGAGGGGATACATTTTTGTTCAAGTCAATCATCATCGAGTGTGGAGATAGCTAGAATTGAATATAGAAAGTGTGCAAAAACATCTTGTAGTGTATTTAACTAGAAAATCGATTATGTTCCCACAAAAGTATTTATTCATTATAGGATCTCAGAATTTCATTAGTTTATGAACTGTTTCTAAAGTTTAAGTTTGCATTTACTTGAATAGCTGGCGGCGATGTTTCTTTCTCATTAATGATTGAGACTTGTGATTTCTTCTTTCAAGGAGCAACGCTTGTTTTTTCCTCGTTTGTTCACAATAGAGTGGAACCATATACCAATAGCAAATATAAAAGTAACTAGCTACATACCTTGGTCAACTACATGTCAGGGTCTAGCTCTTTAGCCTATGTAAGGATCTCCTACATCTCTCAGGATCCGTTGAAATCACTTCTATATAGATTTTGACCACTAGTTTCTGGTAGAAGTTGAAAACCCCCAAAAGTGGTTATAAATAGGTATTTGCCATAGCTTCTAAATGGACAATTTATGTGGATTTTTTTGTAGTTGGAGAAACTAATAAAAGGAAACTTTTGGTAGAAGTTAGAGAAAATGATACTATAATGAATTTAATATTCTTATTTTTTTTAAACATTTACTTTAAAATACCATTACTATTTACAATCTACGTCACTGACCATAATTTCTTTGAACTTGTTAGTTTTTTAGTTGTCTCTTGATTTTGATAATAACAAAACATATTTATAGTTAACCCTTATTAATAGGTCAAGGAAATGTCTTTATAGACATTGACAAGAGAAAAAGGAAAAATAGCTCAAAAAAAAGCTTTCATGAAAAATTAATATTCAAGTCAAAGTGAAAAATGAAGATCAAGTGGTAAATTCAAGACAAAATATTTGATCAAGTTTTTATGTAAATGTATATCATGTAATTTGTTATATTTGCAGGAACTTATAATAATCTCCCAAATATCTCCATAGTGTCTTAGGAAAATAGCCCTAGCCCAAAAACCCATCATTCATTAAAAATTTTCTTTATTGGGCTAAAACAATATATTTTGGCATACTGAACAATTTCCGTATATCAGACCAAGAGACATGTTTCGACATGTCGATTCTATCTGGTTGACCGAACTATCCGAACGTTGCAGAAATCAATGTAAAATCGACATATCGAATAATTTTAGTATACCAAATTAGTTACCATTTGTTTACATTAGAGTGACGTTAGACATAAACTTCTATCTATGTTTTCTTATAAATAGGACCCTTCATTGAGTCCAAATATACATAACCACTAGAGCTTTATTAAGAAACCTTTGTGAGAGTATTCTAAGCTCAAAATCAAGCATTCCACTCTCATCCATTAAAAAGAACATCAAGCACATCTTCAACCTCAATTCTCTACTATTTGAACAAAAAACTTCACTTCCATCCATCAACCTTATCAAATATTTAGGAGAAATAAAAAAGTAATTGTTGTAATTTTATATTTCTTGAGTCCTCTCTTCTCCGATTGTGAGAAGAAAAATCTATGGTTTTTGCAGAGTCTTGATGAAGGTTCATTAAGAAAATGTAACGGCAAGATCTTGGTCTTGAATAAGATCGAAATAGAGAAACTCTCGAGGAGTTCTCGAGAAGTGGACTAGGTTAGGGAGGTTGAACCGCTATAAATTGATTTGAGGTCGTGCTTTGCTCATGATGAAAGTGGACATTCTATTTTTTATAAGCATGATTTGAGGCCATGATTTCATTTATAGATTCATGCTTTACTTTTTTTGGAAAACTAGTAACGATAGTATCTAGTGAGGAAAATTTGATCAATGGTTTTTGCTTAGGTGACATAAAAAATGATCAATGGGAAGAATTTTAGATGGAGGAGTTAGATGATATTATGATTTTAACTATAACGGAATGGGTACACTATTATAACGACCATAATCTTAAGAAAATCATTATTCTTGATGCTCTGTTCACTAGGAGTCAAATTGTCCATAATATGGTCATTGGGCATAGTAGAGTTTTTTTCAACTTGTGTCATTTATTAGCTCAAGTATTTATTTGACTATGTAGTATCTTAAGAGGAAAGAGTCTTTTAACTTTTAAGAGATACTTGAAATGTTTCTGTAGAAGAACAAATGAGGATATTCCTTGAAATCATTATTCATGGACACAAAAATAAGACTATTTAAAGTCGATTGCAACATTCTGGCGACCATAAGTAGATACATGAATACTGTAT
>JAMKQA010017473.1:0-19173 GCA_024699735.1 Posidonia australis | reverse complement strand
AAGGTAACAGCCGGAAGATGGAAGGTCAACAGTCGCAGTCTGGAAACGGCTGGGCGCCTGCTTGGTGCGCCACCTTGGTGCGCCACCTTGGTGCGCCATTTAGGTGCGCCACCTTGGTGCGCCACATTGGTGCGCCCAGCTACCTCACAGATTTCTGGGTTCTGGCTTGCTAATAGGCTTGGGGCTAGGTTTAAAGGGGCTAATCACATCCAAAGCAACATACGGATTCTCATTCCTGGGTTACCTCAAAATCGGGGTGTTTACACCTTCTTATTAGGCCATGAGGCCGTTAGTGGGTTCCACCTCGACAGAGATTCCCCAAAGATGGCTGCTCTCCTGGATCTCCGGAAGGCTTTTGACACTCTCGACTAGTCCTTTCTCCTTGGGGTGCTTCGTCGGATGGGGTTTGGCCTTCACTGGTGCGGACTCATCCAATCAATGCTTCAATCAACCATGCGGGTGAATATCAACGGCAGATTGTCTAAGCCCTTTGTGAACGCGAACGGCCTGGGCCAGGGGGACCCGATTGCCCCATATCTCTTTATCATTGCGATGAAGGGCCTCTTCTCTTGTATGATCCAAGTTGCTATTCAAAACCAGGACATCTCCCCCTTACGATGTGGTCAACGGACTATCTCCCACATCCTCTTTGCTGACGATCTCTTTATTTGTGCTCGGGGAGATGCGCGCTCTGCTTCTGGCATTTGCAATGTGCTTGACCAGTTTACCAGCTGCTCCGGTCTTTAAATCAATCCTGCGAAGAGCGTGGTGTTCCTTGGTGGCTCGCGTATGGGTTCTGATTATATCCCGAGGATCCTTGGTATTCCGCTCGACTCCTTCTCGACAACGTATCTTGGCCTCCCCTTGACGTCCAAGCGCCTTTCTGTGGGTCTTTGCAGACCGCTGATCGACAAGTTCAGTCGCCGGCTCGCGGGATGGTGCTCCTCCCACCTCAGTTATGTCGGCAGGTGCGTACTAATCTGGGCGGTTCTCTCAACGACTCCCCTGCACTTGATGGCGGTCTTCAGGCTCCCCACTTCTATCCTTGTGGATCTCGAAAGTGTGGCGCTCCACTTCCTCTGGAAGGACAGGTGATTGCTTGCGGTCTCCTTGGATGCTTGCTACAAGCCGCTTGATGAAGGCGGTTTGGGCTTCTAGAGGACTCGCAACCTTAACAACGTTGCAATGCTAAAGAGGTTCTGGAGGATTGCTAATGCCTCTTATGGTCTCTGAGATGGATGGATTCGTTGTAAATACTTGCACCACTTTGATATCTTGTCTGTGCCTACCTCACGCCGGTCTTCTTGGGCTTGGCGCAGCATCCTTGCTGTTCGAAGCCTCGTTGCACTTTTGATTGAGCAACCGACGGGCTGCTGGATACCTAATCTGGAACGTGGGTTCTCCTCTGCTTCGGCTTGGAAGGCCATCAAGGATCGCTTCGATAAATGTTCTTGGACTTCTAGTGTATGGTTTGTGGGACACATTCTGCAGCATGCGTTTATTGTTTAGCTGGCCATGCAGGGAAGGCTTAAGACTCAGGATCGGCTCCGTCGTTTTGGACTGGCCATTGTCTCCCGGTGTGTGCTGTGCAATCGTGGGTATGAGGATCAACCACATCTTTTCTTCAACTGCCCCTTCTCTGCTTCTGTTTTGCATGCGGCGAAGGTGTGTTTCTCCCTTCCGTAGGCCACCGCTCTGGCCTCACTCCTCGAGGGTTGCATACTCTCGTAAGTGGATCAACGTACGATTAAGCTCCGAACAGTGGCTGCTACTGTCTATTATCTTTAAGCTAAACGGAATGGACGTTTTTTTGATGAAACGTTCCAGATCAGATCGTCGGATGTCCTGTGGGCCCATGTGGCAAGCATTCTAAAACTTGCGATCTCTGTGCCTAATCTGTTACCCAGTTGGACACCTAATTTCTACCCTGGTTAGGTTTTGCTTTGTTTGATAGGGCTCAATGGGCTGTGTTCTTCGAACTGGTCTATGTATGTTGGGTGAATCTTCTTTTGATGGTGCCTTGTGATCTGTTGATGTTTGCCATGTACTTGTGTGCATATGTAACTTGTACATGATTTTGATTATACAATCACACTATTGAGGGCTTGTCCTCCTTTTGCTTTGCAAACAAAAAAAGAAGATCCATAAACAGTTCATGATGGCTACAATCATATTGTGGTAATGACGTTGATGTAGTGTTGCAATGATGGAGGTAATAGTATGGTGGAGATGGAGATTGCCAAGTCGGTGATGGAGTCATATATGGTAGCAATGAGGATAACAATGGGGACCATCATAGTGGCGACGATGTTGTAGTGTTGACAATGGTAGTGTAATGTTCTATTAATAATGTTAGTAGCAAATTTATGATTGTGCAATTGATGATAGCAATGATAATGTTATCATTGAAGTGGAAACATTGTTAGTGTCAGCCATGATAATGTTGTGGAAACAATGTTAACTAATGATAATATAGATTTTGATCAAGATATCGGGAAGTGGTGGTGGTGGTGGTGGTGGCATGGGGGAGGGAAGTGAGGAATCAGAACATATAATAGAATGTTTAATATTCTTATAATTAAATCTTCACAAAAATTTAAAATTACAAATAATCAAAGCAAATTAGAATCACAAAAGCTTAAAAAAATTTCCTATATATATATATATATTTATAAATTTAAAAATAATATGAGTTGATCAAATAAAATACATAGACTTAGGAATAATTTTGAAATTTTCCATAACAAGTACCAAAACATATCTTGATTTCCTGCGAAGATGACAACAACGATAGCATTGCCTACGGGGTTAATGAGATATGACATGCCGTCTGTTTTGAGAATTATCATTGCCTACGGGGTTAATGAGATAAAAAACCAAAAAAACTTGTACTACATCAGACAAGAGCTTTCTGTAGAGCCGAAATATGGGAAGCGGTCGGGCCGCTGCGCGGGCCGGAATGCGGCCCGACCGCATAAGATCAAGCCGATGCGTGCACCACCAGAAGCCCACAGAAAAGCTCTGCTTTCTGCATTCTGCTCTTTGACCCTCCTCCCGGTGTCTGCACGGCGCCGATGTCGCAGCAGAACCCATTCCAAGTCGTCCTCAACACATATGAATCCTTCGCCAAATGCGTGCAAACCCAACTCTCCCATCTCTTCGCCGTCCCAAAATCTCCGGGCAATGTTACTGCAACGGCCTCATCACCGCCGCCTACTCCTCTCGTTCTGCCTTCCAGCTCTACCAATCCGTCGTTGGACTCCTCTTCCGCTACTCTCTCCCTGCAGCAGCAAGGGTATGCCGGTCTAGACACCGTCTCCACCTCCGTTGAGGCAAGTCCTGTTTTCGTCCCACCGTTCTTTTCTCGTACTTTGATTTTCCTTGCGGTAAGAGTGCGGTCGTTTTGGTTGGTGCGTGATGGATCTGTTGGGTTTTTTTGTTGTGCAGGAGAAGGCAACGGTTCCTTTGACGAAGGAAGTGCTGGGGAGAGCTACGTGGACTTTGCTTCATGCTGTTGCAGCTCAGGTGTTTGCTTGATTGATTCTTTACGTGAAACATTCTGTTTCTGGGGAAGTTATCTATTTGGTTCTTTTCTTCTCTTTTGCAATTAAAAATGCCGTTTTTCTGGAAGATTTGGTTGAGGATATCTCAATTGTTGGATGTCTTGGAAAGCTGAAATGATTTGAAAGCATTTTGGATCGAAATATATGTTGTTGATGGAAATTAGTCTGGTTGAATTTTTCTCTCATTGATGATTTTTGGATAAACATAGACGAGAGAACTGAATAGAGGAGGGAAAAAAAGGGAAGGAAATCAATTTATTTCACCTTATTCGTATAAGTAGAGGAGAATTTGAGGGAGAAGTGTGAGTATAAATATATTATATTTAAGGTTGTCAGAACGCCAAGGCTAATAAGATGAAGGTAGGGGATGCGTTGTTATCCTTTTTATAATTTTTACAAAGGATAGAAAAGGCTTTTATTCTGGTATTTTAATTAAAGGAAATAAAAAGTGAGGAGGTGTGTTTTTGCAAAGAAGTCATTTCATTGGACGTGGGATTTCTTCTCCAAATTACATAAACATGTCGACTAGGTATACAACTTCCTAGTTAGACATTTGCCTTGAAACAATCATGTTGATGGGCATAGTTATCATCCTTGTTTGTCGAAATATATCTATCTATCTATCATCCTCATCTTGTTGTGGTAATGCAAGATCCATATGATGTAAAGCTTATAGTCGCGTTGATTCAGCATGCTTTATATATCTGCAGTCTCTAATCTTTTCACATTCTTTTCAGTTTCCCGATCAGCCAACCAGGCAACAGAAACGAGATGTTAAAGAACTGGTAAACATTCCTATATGTATACAATCAGAAATCATGCACATATTAGTGGGCAAGTTTTATTTTTGAATCTGTAGATACTCATAGTATGATTTATGAACACCAATTTATTCTTAAAATTCTAATCCAAAGTACTTTTCAGGTTTAAGAGATTCATTCTATGATTTATGAACACATGTGAATTTTAAAATGCTAAACACATGGAATGTAATCCTCATGTATCAATGGAAAATAAACCAGTAAAATTATTGTGAAGAATCACCCATGCAGAGTGCTTTGTCCTGAAGTAATATTACTATAAAACTGAATTGATCTATTGATGAATTGCCTTGAGCCTTAAAAAATATTAATTAATTGTGATCCTCAAGAAGATTATTCCATGGTGGTGGCCTACTTGGCATTTTAGTCATTACTTTGTACAGTGAAGTTCACTCTTCTATTAATGATCACTATTCAGATCCTCTGCTAAGTTTAATGAAATGGAACAATGTAAATGATTCACGAATGAAACTGAAACATGGCACATTAACGGGATAGATTGATTCTGGCAATTCTCTTGCAATTGGTCTGTTTCAATGCATAGAATTTCTCTGTTAGTGTAATCTACCACTGGATGATGCATTTCTTTTCAGCTCTTAGATTTTGTAGACATTCACAGAAAATAATTAGTTCCTCATTTATATTGGTAGAAATCAGCAGTCACTTTCCTTTAGTGTGGGTATTTTATTTTTATTTACTATATACGCTTTGCTATTGTAGTATTGGTGTGATTACTTGACATTCTAAGTGAGATAAATCTGAAAAGCTTTGCCGTAAAAAACTAACATTTCCATTTATTTACGCAGATGGCCATTATATCTAGGGTTTATCCTTGTAAGGAATGTGCTGATCATTTCAAGGAGATACTGAAGTAAGCTTTATTCCTCACTGTCCCCTGTAAAAACATCCAATTGATTATTTTTTCATCTTTTGTCATTCACACCAGCTTTTCCATTTTTATAGTAGTAGTTTGCACCTATTGTATATCATTTGAATTTGAAGCATTTTTTACCTACTGTTCAATATCACAATTTTTTATTTCATTAGATGTTTCTCTCCTGTGCTTTATTTGGTTTGAGCTGTATGCCTGTATGACAAAACTAACACCCTAATCATCTTTGAGGTTGAGTATCCTGCAAATGTTTGTTACAATCAGTTCATACACATTTATGAAATTACATTTACCTTCCATTCTCTAGTGGCATGTTGCTTAATCATTTCTGAATATTCTTTTCGTGCATTTTTTTTCTCCCCTAAATATTGATGCATGTAGCTCCACACTATGAGAAAAGTCAAAGCATGCTTCATTCTTCAACTTACAGTCTTGAGATCATGATCCTTTGCATTCCACATCTTCCTTCTCAAGCGTTGTGTCTTGTTAATGACTAAGCAGGGCAAATCCAGTTCAGGCAGGGTCGCATACTGATTTTTCTCAGTGGCTTTGTCATATTCACAATGTTGTTAACAGAAGGTACACTTCTAATGTTCTATCAGAAGGTACACTTCTATTGTTCTATCAGTTGACCGCAGCCTTGTATCATTTTGGAGAAGCCACTGATGTTAACTCAATGTGTGATTTATTGTTCTTTGGACAGCCTTGGAAAGGTAAGTTTTCCTTGTCAAAGAGTAGATGCAAGATGGGGCAAGCTGGATTGCCCAGATCGAGCTTGTGATGTAGATGGCACTCAAGATCTTTGAAAATTTTGAAAAACTTGCGACTCCATTTCACCACTGCCGTGGATAAACAGTTGTAAAGTTGACTGCAGGGTGGGCGGTGGGTTTTATCCAGCTTTTGTAGTGGTGTGCGGTTTAACAGAGCAGAAGTCTAGAGTATGAGATAATTTGGTGCACACGAGGGAGAGATTTTCAGGGTTACACCCATGGGCACAGAATGTCGTGCTTATCAAAGTTTAATTTTCCGGAGTTTGCCTCCTACATTTCTATCAGTTTGGTCCACAGACGTTCTTCAAGATTTTTTGGTTAATTTCTTTCTTTGGTAAGCCATGGTACTCCTGCATCCTGTATTCTGTTTTGCAAAGGATAATATTAAATTATATTAAAATTCACTAACTATGAGATCACCATTAAGTGCTGGAAATGTCTAAAATAGTACAAATACCAAAAAAATAACTCGATCTTCAAAAAGACTTCAAAAGATAGGTCCAAAATTATATAGACCAGTAAGCAGATTAATCGGAAATTAATCTAATCTAAGTAGCCACTTTATTGGTCCACCATCAAGATTAAAAGGGTTATAAGTTGAAGTAGTAGTTGAAGTGCTCGAATGAGAAAGGATAGCCACAGGTTTAGATGAGAGTCCCATGGATGTCTCAATAACTTGAACAACCTGAATTGTCCTTGTTTGATTTAATTCTTGCTACATCCTTAAAATATCTTAAGAAATACTTTCATGGCTTTGTCTTATATCTAAATTATCTAACCAAGTAGATGTTCGAGAAGTTATATGATTTTAAAGGTATTTCTAAAATTTTTATTATTTCTTTCAATCCATAATGATCATAGAATTGTTAGAACAAGTATATTTCATTCCCAATGTAGAGAACATAAATC
This sequence comes from Posidonia australis, assembly GCA_024699735.1. Classification (NCBI taxonomy): domain Eukaryota; kingdom Viridiplantae; phylum Streptophyta; class Magnoliopsida; order Alismatales; family Posidoniaceae; genus Posidonia; species Posidonia australis. The sequence continues at coordinate 12,218 of JAMKQA010017473.1, read as the reverse complement.
TTGAATGAGAAAAGTGAAAAAATATTGGTAATATCAATTTGCATAGAGTCAATAATAGTATTTAAGTATTCCACACCTCTACAGCAAAATCATATTGTATAAATAAGTGTTTAGTAGATTCTAATAAAGCATCATAGGAAATACAGTTGGGCATATCTAACCATCCTTTTTTAATTAAATTAGCACGAGAGAGTACTTTATCATGAATAACCATCCACACAAAAAGTTTGACCTTTAAAGAAATTCAACTCTTCCAAATGTTGTATTGATAGAGAGATCGAGTCCCATGATCATTTAAGAGTCTGTAACATGTCCTAACATTGGAAATTTTATCTCTTGAAGGTTTCCAAACAATGGTATTCTGATTCTAGGATAATATCAGAACATTTAATGTATCTTCAAAATTTTTCAACTGTACTTATGGTGATGCAACATTTAAATTAAACATCTAGGAATAACAGAACAAACTAGTGAAATTTGATGAATACAAAGATTATTTTTTTAACTGAATTTTTCTTATATTTTGACACAAGAAATAGGTCAAGAAGGACATATTTCAATGAGGTTTCACTAAACCACTTATTTTCTCAGAATATAGCATTTTTCCCATTATATACTACAAATCTAGAAAACACATTAACAATTGAGAAACTTAGACACTATTTCCCAATTGCATCCAGTATTCTGTCACTTCAGGTTTAGAATATGTGAATATACTCCATTGCAATCTACCTATTTCAAAAAACATATATACTCCATTGCATTTTTCAGTTTTGATAATTACAAGGTAATAGTAAAAGAGAGGGGAAAAAAAGACTTCCTGTCGCTATCCTAGTGAGGTTGGAAAACTAGTTCGAAAGGGATTCGTTTCGATCTCTTTTGCCTGTGATATTTAATCATCTAATTGTGAACGACGAAACCCATAACAGAAAAACTACAAATGAAAGGGAATGCCAATTGCTTCTTGACCAGTTTATCCATTCAAATAATAACATTTGCTTTGCATACCCACAGCAACACTATGGTGAACCATAAATTAACTCAAACTAAATGAAAATAAATACAAGAGTTAATCCTAGCCTACATCGTCTCAAGTATAAAAAAACTTCTTGCTGACAATTTATTTAATCGTTCCATCCCTATTTGAGCTTCTCTCCGAAACTAGGAAGAAGGATCCTTAAGAAACGGCAGGTGCACTGAGAACTGGAAGCGTTGTCCACATATCCCAGGGCATCTACCATAGCCATGCAAGGCATCCAAATCATCAGCACCGTATGGTCATGCGGGTCTTAAGCTGCAGAGTAGATATGCTATCAATATCCCAGTCAGCGTTGAGGCATTATCAACACATACAAGTCAAGTCTTTACAAGTTGATTGAACAAAACATAGATAATTCAATATGTGACTATTACTCAGTTCGAAGGTTGCGGATTCAAATTCCAACAGATGTAGAATTTTAAATTTAAAAAAAAAACTTTACAAGAGTCTACAATTACTACATAAATGGACAAAATAACTTGCGGAATGCGAACTACCTTGCATCAAAAGAATAATCCGCAAAATTTATCTTATACACGTCTCAAAGCTCGAGATTGCATCCAGTAGCAGTTCATCCTAGAGGCAGACAACATGATTTAAGGACGTGACTTGACCGGAAGCAAGGAGATCCCCTTTTGTTGCCTCTCAAAGATGCAAAATTGTTCGCTCCCATATTGAGTTTCTAACCGATGTTAATTTAACTTTCCCCAGGAAAAAGGAAAGGATTAGATAAGATTTTCATTTACATGAGTGAAGAGGTTAAAACTAAAGGTAGTTGTCATAGCTTTAGTTTCAATACTGTAAGAGTACAAAATTGATTTTTCCAATTTATTTTCCGACATATCTTCTTTTGCTGGTAAGGAATGAACCGTCTTGACCTAAAATTTTTTCAAGGCTCATGTCCACTTCGTCGTCACTTGACTCGTCAGATCTCCACCTTGTTCCTGTTTTGAAGTTTCGTGCAGGAGAATCTCTTTTGTCAATGCTACAAATGGAGGACAACAGGCTGGCAGTTAAGTTTTGTGCAATAAGTTATGGACAATAAAAAGGATTCTCAGACGATATAAATGGTTTTTACCTCCGAGTGAGATCCATGTCTGAACCACCCAGTAACATGGAAGTAGCCTTCCTATCTTGTTGACTGCCAATTTTTTTTCTCATTGCTCTGGTCATAACACCATTTCGACGAACTATTGAGGTGGTCTCTTCATTGCAAAGATTGGAGGGAATATTTTCACACACTACTGCAGTCGTCTGGCGAATTATTGGTGGACTTTGATGACAAGCAGATACATTCCCACGGACATTTGATGGAGCATCCAAACTACCGAATTCTGAATCGGAAGCCCTGACTAGGCTAGTTGAAGTGTCATGTTTGTTAGTTGCTACTTCGTTTAAAAGAAGTGAACTTACATTTGACTGAAGAAGAAGAGAAGATTCTTTATATGAAAATTGCTGTAAAATATAAGAACTAGGAGAAGCTCCATCAGAGGAAACTTTATTTGGGAGTGATTCCCAATTCCTTGAAGAAAATAGTTCGTTTTTGTCTACTTTTCTCGTCTTTGCTTGAAGTCTCTGTATCTCAGGCAGCATATCAATGCCTTTCTCCTGTAGATATTATGACACAAGCTTCATTAACTAGATATTATAAAAATGAGAAAATATATATGGAAAATTTACCAGCTCCAATATAAACTAGAAAACATAACGGAAAGATGTGATGTTGTGAGAAGAAAAAGTAAATGCAGAGGTGGCTATCTATCCATTGACAGACAAATTTCACATGCAAATGCATTTTATAACATCAGACGCAACAAAAGAAAAATTTTATTCCAAAATGCTATCATAAGAAGGGAAGAACAAACAAACATGCAGCATGGAGTCTGCTGGAAGATTTTATTTGCAGTTGACATTCTCACAATTCTATAATTGTTTCTTGCAACTTTAGGGCCAACTGTTACATATGCAACATTGGCTTGGTTTTCTTTATCTTCTCTATGTTACTAATGATATTGGATAAATATTCATAATTTCATATGGAACTCAAATGAACATTATATGAGCTGATATAGTTGATATTTAAAAGAGGTAGTATATAAAAACTTAAAGATCTAGTGTAAATCCAAAACATAGACATGAAAAGAAAAAAACGATCAGAAGTTGCAATGAAAAAGTAATCAGACAGTTCAAAGATGATTATATAAGGAACCTAGTGTCATAAATAATAATGCAACATTGTATTTGCTTTTCTTGAACCTGCAAACCACTTGCTTCAATGTGATTATAATTTCAGCCCAATGAGGCTATACGTGCCTACAGACAATATGTTGCAGGCATTCTGCTTTGATTTTACTGTTTTTATGTTATGGATTGGGAATGGTTATTTGCATATATACCCCAAGACCTCTCCACTGTCGCCAAGACCCTCTTCCATCTGGTCCTCATATGAAAAGGGGCATGTGATTTGTTTAGTGTAAGATCATTCGGACATTTCACAATAAAGGTTAAGAGAAATTGCAGAATTTCATTGGTCAAATGATTATTTGTGTAATTAAGGTCAAGGGTACAGAAGCAATGAAATTCAGAAAACCAAGTGAATAAAAATGAAAAACCTATGGTATAACTAGTATTTAGACTTTTATAAGGTTATGTATGAAAATACTCAAATTATCACACTAGTAAGAATATGAATTTATTTAAATGCGATGATAGTATAACACCTTCATCAAGAGTCTTGAGCTTTAGTAAATTCCAAACATTAAATTTTGAACGCTTCAATCAACATACTAAGAAAATTTGATATTAGATTATCTTATGGACAATGGAATGGATTTAGTTATTTGAATTTCTAACTTTTTTATGAATTAAAAAGAAAACACACTCCTTCAAGCATGATAATAGATCACCATCGTTTGCTTCAAGCCGAAGAACTAAATCATTTTTTACAGTAAAGTTCAGTTTTTTTTATTCGCACAGAGAACTTTGAACTGTTGGCTATGGTTCAGCTCATGATTTTGGAACCGGTCAAGCTGAACCAAACCAAACAGGTATCCAAAGTTAGCTTCTTACTATAGTTTGGTTTATCATGGTTGTACTTCGTTGATATTCCAATTTAATTTTATGTAGCCTTAGGTTGCAATTGTTATTTGTAGTTTCGTACCAACGTTATAGGTTGAGCCTGCTACAGTTTTATGAGTCCAAGCATTGGGAATTCATTCCCTCATTTGCACATACAAATACAATGTAAGTTAAATATCATACTGGATTCCTTTCAACTATGTGATATGAGATATGACCTACATGAATTAAGATTCCACCATGTTAGAGCACAAAACAAACTGACTTTTGAATGGTTTGATCTGGTCCAGTTCAACAAAATGAGCAGTTTGGTTCAATTCAGATTTTTCCAAACTAATTAGTATGATTATGTTCTTTTTTTTGGTCCAAGTCAAACCATGTGCAATCCTAATTTTTCATTTGTAATTTTCATGACAAAAAACTAACATCATAAGAACACTGGTTTAGATTTCACCAAGTGAACATCAACTTACATAACCTCTTTATCACAAGGAATTCTATTTTAAGTGAATTCATCTTGTCAACAATATATCAACCATCAACCCACATAACATGTTCTAATAATTGCACTAGCACTAACAATTATGAACCAAATCAAGAACTTGAGCAAATTATGCTCTACTTACCTATAGTTGACATTGAGTAACTAAAAGGACGAAGGAAAACAGCCATAAGGAATTGCTCAACTTTTATTCAGGATCGGTACTAAATAGCAATATCCTAGCTAATGTAAACATTATAAACAGAGTGGATCTAGTATGAAACTTACAACCAACCCAGCCCTCCATTGTTGTACTAGTTGCATCTTCAGAACAGCCTCATCTGTCTCAAGAATCTTGTCTTCCAATCCTCTCAATTTGCGATCGACCTGGTAAGCTTCAGTATATCGATGGCGCTGCAACAAGGTAAAAAATCAATAAAAGAGCCATCAGTGTTCACAATTGTTAAATGGATGATCATTTTTTATTAGTATTTATAAGATACACAATTCTATTGAGAGGGAGAGCGATAGAGAGAGATCTCTTCGGTTATTTTTCAAATTTACAATGTCTTGACCTTTCTCCAAAAGAAAAACATTGTATTCAACTGTTCACCTATCAGATGGAAAGGACAAAACAAATTCTCGAGGACAAAGAAATAAGAAAGAGAATAGCAATTAAAAAGTAGGTGATATTGGATTGATATAAGAGTAGGTCATAAAACACACAAGAAAGACAAACAGGAGAAAACCAAGTCAAATTTAACCCAAAAGCTGTAGAGGTTGTTAAATTTAATAAAGTCATCTCTAAGTCGTTATATTACCTGGAGATAGAAAACAACAAGCAGACTACCGCACATTGATGAAGGGTTTCGGCAAGCATCATCAAAGAGATATTTGCAGAGATATTTTTCTTCATCAGAGTTCCAGGGCAACTCTATCATTCTATCAACCAAATTTCTTCGGACACAAAGGGAACAAAATTCAGTTACTAGTACTTCAACTTGACACATCCACAACGTATCTTTAGATTTTAAACCAGTTGAAGATGCAATTTGAGATTCATGCTTTGTTTTTTCTTCCTTTACTTTGATGCAATGCATCCTCTGGTACATAAAAGCTTCTGTCAAGAGTCCAAACTCAATTCTCACACGAACAGCTGTTACAGCTTCTCCTAGAGAAACTAATCGTACATTGTCATACTTAGAACTTGCATGACCAGAAAACCCATCACATCCCGAGCAACGTAACACCATCAGTGCAATATCAGGTCTTTGTCGTTCTAAGAGAACTTGAGCAATTTTTGGATGTGTTTCTGGTCCAGCAATTTCAGGGAGTAGGCGTTCAAATTCCTGTTAAAGAGAACAACAGTTACATAGGAAGAACTCCATCCAATTTCTGGGAATAAATAGCAATATATAAATATAGCTTAGGTCATAAAGAAATAAACAATTGTAACTAAGGACTCATAGTTGTTTTCTCAGGACCATGCTTTGTTAAGTTTTAAACTTTCCCCCTGTAACTTCCAACATTGCTTCTGATATTGCCTTTTAGTTCCTGGTTTGACTTTTATTGCTTTTGCTGAATTTCTTATTCAGCATTTGTATTTTCATCTTTGGATGATGCTTATTTAGATTAATGTGAATAATCCTACTTTTTAACTCAAAAAAAGTGTTCATTCAATATTTAAAGATACCAGATTGCCACAGAATTAATGAACTGTGTATACTAGTCAACCTTTAAGCAGTCATCTTGCTTGCTTAGCAAGAAGGTCTTAGGTACCAAAGGAGCCATAAGTAATGTAAGTAAAATTCCAGAGCAAATGGGGAGTATAGCCTTCATTTGATACCATGATACATTTCATAATATGAAAATTGTTTTACAAGTCTAGGCAAGAATATGCCAAGGGCTTCAATTCGGCTGTTTTTTATGTAGCAAAGTACATACATTAACAAAAAGAAACTGTCTACCTGCAGAGCCTGCTCTGTGTGATCATCAAGAAGATAGAAAGATAATGACTCTAGAACAGAGTGTTGGCTTATACCAAAGGATGCAGCAAAATCATCAATAATGTGCCTCCATGCTGATTCAGGCATGGTCCAGTGCCAGTCAAACAAGTAGTACAGAAACTGACAAATGGATTAAGGAATTATGAAACATAAAAGCTATATCTCAAAATGTGAAAAAGTTCAAAAGTCAAAAACTCCATGGATACAGTAGCTTGTTTCGCAACCATCATATCAGATGTTCCACGCAAAAACAGAATATCAGCAGCTTCTCGCAAATTTCGGAAGGGATACAATCCAGAGCCATGGACTGCAGAGGTGAACAATGTATCTGCCTGCAGACATGAAACATCCACGTCTGCAATTCCATTTTCAAATTCTTGTTCAACTCCCAAATTTGATAATGCATCCTCAATAAATAATGTGGACCCATTCTGTTCCGCAGAGTTCCCAGTAAAATCAGGCCATGCTCGTTTCACGGCTGCAGTTTTCCTCTCATCAAATTGAGATCTCCAGGATATATAGTTAAAGCGATATCGAACATTTTCAAGATATTTATGTCTGATGCACCAGGTCATAACCTCCAAATGCTGAAGAAACCAAGAACATTTTTAGAGGGGTAAAAATTCTACTGCATTGTTCATCAGATTATTTGAACCCTGTCAGCAAATTTATAACTGGTATTGAAAAAAAGGCAGAATCACACCTGCAACTTTTTATAATGGTACCGGTATAGATGAAAGTATGTCAAAATTGATGGAAAAAATATAAAAACATGGAAGTCTACACAAAGCCACTCAAAACTTAGAAATTTGACATTAAACTTTAGGAAAGCTTAAAAAGATAAAAAAGGTAAATCTGGAGAGGAATTCAGATTTTAAAAGAAAAACATGGAAGCATTAAAGAATGACTGGTTGGCAAACTTGACATAAACTAATTTCCTATGATTTCAACACAGCACCAACCCTAATCCGCAGTGTTCAATCGGGCATGGTCTTACATCCCGTAATTCTCAAAGATCAGCCCATAATCACGCAGAAGTCTTGGATTTCCAATTTATGTCACATACACTCCCAGTTGTATAGATGATGGATCATGGACTAGAATACAAATGTTCAATGACATGGTCTGACACCCACTGAATCTAAAAGTTCTAACCAGGATCATGCAGAAGTTCTGATTTCCAATTTTTTCACTTGCATGCCCAGTTGTTTGGATCTTGGACTAGAATACCACACTAGCACAGAAAAAGTGAAGCCAATAGGTGACTAGCAAATTGAAAATCAGATTTCATTAACTTTATTTTAAATAAGACAACATAGATCCATAACAACCCATAGATGTTTCTACTTTCTAGCATACATGCTGACATGAGTGATAAAAAGTAAACAATCCAATAAAAATATTTCCTCTTTTCAAAAAAAATCTCAAGAGTAACTACAAGAGAAACCCAAACTCACATCAAGACCCTAGGGAATAGTGAAGCTTTCAAAAATTTAGGAATCAAATCTCGAAAGTGAAATTGGCTTGTTCTTCATTCTATACTAATGGACCCCGCATATTGATATGCTAGTGGACACTTTTCAACTCAGACGGATGGAAATGTGGCAAGAAAAGTGGTTTAGTCCATTAAATCCCCCGATTATGCACCCATGATTGAGTATAAAATTTTAAAAGTATAACCTGCTTAGCCTTCAATATGCTGTCTGAAAGTTGATGCAAGCCATGAAGGCGTTCAGTGAGAGCCTGCACGGATGATGACTCAAGAACCTCCATAACACTTGACAAGCCAGATAGTTGCAAGCCAAAATTTTGAATTGAACTAAGTCTTGCATCCATTTCTTCTACTCCAAGGGCGTCTGTGATACTGTTAAGTAATAGACAATACTGTTTTATGAGTATAAAGGAAGGCTAAGCGGTACAATAAAAATGCAGGTAACTAAGAAAACAATCTCAATGCCAACAAAGTTATGTCTGAATCAATGGAACTATGAAGATTATTTTATATTTGGATATATGATATAGAGCCCTATCCTTATCAGTATAAACATCATTTATCAATGGAACTATAAAGGCTGTTTTTCATAAACAACAGATATTAGAAGAGGGATGCAGTAGGAGTCGTACTGAGAAAAGTTTAAAGCAAATGACATAACAACAATTATGCTTCCAAGTTAAATGTCGAATGAAACACGTTTTCATTTGATGTAATGACCATGCCAATCCTACCCAAACAACCTGAGTTTTTGTATTGAGTAAAGTAAAGAACCTTGTGCTTTTTAAGTAGTGACAGGACATCTGTCTTATAGTAATGGGCCTGAAACCATACAGTATTGGCATCAGATATGTGACAAAAAGAGAACCATACACTGAAAAGAATTATGCTAAAGAGGTGAAACCTTTCATCTGCCCAGAAGGATTTGTGGTCAAGGGAAGGAAGGACGAGTGTTGCCTTCACGAGCTTAGCAATGGCGACCATATCGCATATCTAAAGTTTACATGATGGATCATTTTATTATGGCACTCAAATTGTGATAGGAAAATAATGAAGAATTATGAGAGTTATCATACCCCAAATCTCATTTGATTTAAGCCACCATTTGCATTAATCAGAATGTATCCGTTTGTTTTAGCATCCATCCTGCAAGATACCCAACCGTATTGTACTTACAAAATAGCACAATAATCCAGAAACAGAAGCAACCAGCAAATGACAAAGGTCCCTTTTTTTTAAAAGAAAAAAAATCAACCAGCAAAAGAAACAACTTACTTCTATGACTTTTTGGTGCGTCAATACAATGGGTAAATTTTTCACTGTTTGGCTTGGACTAAATACCTGGAACCTGAAAGAGTGCAAACTGAATTTCTCAACATCTGCAAAGGGGATTCAAGAGGTGAATATCTCAAAAAAAGTCATAGATTCTGTACTAAACTGCAAGGAGACTTGTCTCAAATATGTTGTTACGTACCCTAAAAATGCTTGTTGACACACTCGACAATGATTCTTCATTAGCACTTCTATTTCAATGTTCCTGATCATTCCCAATAATGTGCTCATAATCATGCAACACATGTGCTCTCTCAAGACCAATGGAACCACCAGGCATATCTTGCTCATCACAAGACTAAATTAGATCATATGAAGTATTCCATAGTCACTACCATGAAAATACAGCCTCACACATAATAAGAAATCTCTTAGATAATGCAATAGAGTTCTCCCATTAATGGTCATAGATCATAATGCAGATTGTTAATATCCACCTACACAAATATACAGCCTCACACATAACAAGACGAGGAACCCTAACTTTAAAACAAGCTCATGACAAAACAAGTTTTTCATATATAATTTTAGGATAAAAATAAACCAATGTTCTGTCAACAAATTAACTTAACAAGGTATCACTAATAATTTAAGATTATATTATGTTGGATAATCAGTGCATCAATGAAACATCGTTAGACAAAATTGATGAGTAGTTTGTGAATCCGCATCTTTGTTTTTCTGGAAATTGATGAGTAGTTTGCGAATCCGGTGCCATTTCTTCGCTTCTTAATCACTTTTGTACCATGAACTTGAAACTACCATTTACAGCTCAATATCAAGACTGCATTTCCACATGATCTTTTCTAATTTAACATGAATACCGAAACTGGCTTCTAAATCCTCAAAATTACTGCAACACATCCACTTACTGCAGTGCATCCACGTACCTTCCATGGGCAATCCCTTGTATCTAACTCCATTGCTTGAAACTACACTGATAAAGGTATGCATATCATTGTATCATGATATCTATGTTTTGCCTTCTTTGGATATGCATCCTCCTCAAAATTGATTTTTTGTCACTCACATCCTGTAGTTGTATATTTGTAATGAATTTCTTGGTTGACGTTCTCCAGAAGATCCAAACAAGAGCAAAATACTCCCTACGTGCCCCCAAATAATCCTTAATTAATAGGGGAGAAATGGTTATAAAAGGGAATGAGTCCTATATTCAAGGAAGAAATGAAGTGTTAACAATAGAATAGATTTTACCTAACATATGTATAAGGGGTCACTTCATTGTCGTCAACTTACTTTCAGTTAGCTAGATTAGATTGCCCACATCATCGATCTGAACCATGACTTTGTATCACCCAAAGTACACAACAAATGTGAAAGGCAATATTTATCTTCAAAGACTTGAGACTTGAGGGGAGAAAAAAAAGGGGGCATATGAAATTATGAAATGATTCAATATGTACGCTTTTGCATGTGGAAGATATTTAAATATTTTAAAAAAAATTGCATCAAGCAAACTAGTAGTAAAAACTGTTTATTTAAAATCAGATAAAAACACAATTTCAAACATGAGATACTGATTCGTTCTTGTTCAACCGACACACAATAATGCAGTATCAGTTCGCAAACTACTCATCAAACAATGGGAAAGGATTCAAGAGGTCCTGGAAATTAATGTGCTACAGAGGAAAAGGAGGACGATAAACCAGTGCCGACGAGAGGACGCAGCGCTGACGAATCCAGTGACAAGTAGGAGGAGAAGGTGGACCAGGACACACCTTCGAGGAGGTGCTGCGGAGGAGCACCGTCGAGGAGGCAGAGGAGGTCGAGTGACAAAGGAGAGGCGGAGGAGGAGGCGAACAAGTTTTTACACTAAGAAAGAAATGGGCAAAACGACCTGCGTCGAGGTATTTTATACCTAAATTAGCGAGGATATTAACGAGGACATTTCCTTACTATGCACTCGCTAAATAGCAAGCGAGGACATTGCGAGGAAAAACTCCTCGCAAAAAACTCGCTATGTTATTGCGAGGACACTTCCTCGCAAAATCCCCGCTATATGTCCTCGTTATATTATTGCGAGGACATGTCCTCGCTAAGTTTTCGCTTGTCCTCACAAAATCTAATTTTTCTTGTAGTGTATATATATATATATATATTGTAGACACCCCGATTTTGAGGTAATCCGGAGATGAGTATCCTCATGTTGCTTTGGATGTGATCAGACCTTAAACCAAGCCCTAAACCTATTAGCAAGCCAGAGTCCAGGGAATTCTGTGAGTTGAGTTGGCGCACCAACCAGGTGCACCTCATAGGCGCACCTTGTAGGCGCACCAAGTAGGCGCACATCATTGGCTCACCAAGTAGGCGCACATCACTGGCTCACCAAGCAGGCGCCCAGCCGTTTTCAGGCTGCAGCTGCAGACCTTCCACCTTCCGGCTGTTACTCTTGCAAACGAATGTGCCAACGAATATTCCAGGCTTTTCGCTTGCAAGTCCCTTTGTTTCTCATGAGTAACCTATCCTTGGATCCCTATAAAAGGACCCCCATAGCAACCATTCCAAGATACTTTTTTTTTTCGGGGAGAGAATTCTAGTGCTGAAATCTGAGAAACAGATCTGCACTAAGCAGGCTTTTTGCAAGAGTTCCTCCTTCCACCCAACAACCAATATTTGTGTTCTGGAGCTCTTCCTTGCATCGTTGAGCACCCTTGGTCCTTCCAAAGCAACAAGGATCATCTTATTTCTGGTATTTCAAGAAGGAAACATCATAAGAGGTAGGCTTTCTACCACCTCCTTTTCTTTTGAATGCCATTCTTAAAATGTGAT
>JAMKQA010017450.1:0-16170 GCA_024699735.1 Posidonia australis | reverse complement strand
CTAAATTTATCTATACAAAATCAAGATTAAATATTTTTCAAATTGTATATCTAAAATCTATATTCCTAGATTTTATCTAAACGATACTAAAACACCCATCAACTAGATTGGATTGATTGAAACAGTAGAAAGAAGATCTTCGCATATCAATCACATGGCCACCTAAAACAATCAGACTCCACTGGAAGGTGAAGGACTGCAACCGAAGCAGAAGCACCGGGCACGTCAGTACGTCACACATAGCTTGATTGGAACAGTGGCCGCCACCATCTTCCATCCATCGACCCACTGCGCAACAACAGTGCTACTCGCTTTGTGACGCGTCGAGTCCAGGTCAAATCGGTACAATTACACGAACCCGAAACAGGGACAGAGAGAGAAGACATCTTGTGAGTTCTTGCGAGTTCCCAGGAGAACCAATCATGACTTAATGCCCACAGACGACTAATAAATGCACCTCCTGCACTTCGTCTTTTCCTCCTTGAGTCCCGGGCCGACTTCCACCGTCCGATCATGTACTTCCCGTCTGGGATTTGATCGTGATGTCGGATCGCAGCTTTGCTCCCAAGCACGTGGTTCTGCGACAGGTGAGGCCCGTGATCACCGGCGTCGGAAGTATTTCTGCGACGGCGGTGCTGGAGAGGTAGTGCTGATTCGAGGTTGGATTGTGTGGATTTCTCGCACAATATTCCCTGTTCTTGGTGAGCAGATTTGGTGTGGTGCCTGACGGTGGTGGTATCATCACCTAAGTTGTTCTAGAATAGAATGTAGATTGTAAGGAAGTGGTGGATGAGGTAATTGTCATCATATCTTATATGGAAGAGATATTCTACGGTAGCGTTTCGTACGCTGGAATGTAAATAAAAAGGAATGGAATGAACTTTGGAATGGAATTTGGAATGGAATGTCAGTATTTGATATATAAGAACAGGAATATAATAGAATACAATATTTGAAAGATTAATATTTACATATTAATCTAAAAAATATTAAAATAACTTTTTTTCCCATATAAGTAAAATAAATTCATGTAATAGGGAGTATAAGTCAAAATCTATATAATGCACTAATTAGGGAAGAAGCATACAATAGGGATATATAATCAATCCACATTCAAAAGCAAAAAAACAAAAGCATGTAATATTTTGACCCCTGCTCAATGATTTAAAACTTACAAGTGATTAAAGATATTTTCTATGCATGCTGCATGCAATATATCCAATATGCATTGAGGAAATAGTCTTTTTGAGTGATCAATCCAGATTTGTGTTAAAAACTTCTTAGCAAAAAACATTACTAAACACATAATATTAACTGTGTTATCATGTATCATGTAGAATTGCAATTCAATATAGTTTTGGAATAACAACATGAAGTAAACAGAGGTGGCAGCCTGCAAGACGTTCAAATGGTTATCCTTTTTTGTAGATATATACATGCTCTTTAATGTTTCAGTCTTTAAATATCTTTAATCACTTCTAACACAAAAATGACAGTAAAACATACCTACACCAGCTCAATGACCCCTGCTGCAACCCACAAAATGAAGTTGGAATTCTCACAGTATCAATACCTGTAGACAACAAAATGTGTATCAAGCTCTCCTCCTCTGTAAATCAAGCTCTCCTCCTCTGTGTATTGCCCTCCTCCTCTCCGGCAGGTAATCCTTCTCAATAAAAATGAAGGGAGATGCAAAAACACAACTTTCAAGAATCACATCAATCAAACTCTGCTCTTCACCCAACTTCCAAGCACAAACTGAAGGAACTGCTTTTATTCCCTTCCAGCACCCATACGAACCGATCAAGCAAAGTCCACCCACTCGCTTACAAAAATCGCAAACCCAGACGAAGAACACCTCCGAAACTAACCCACCAAACACCTGAACAGAGACCCCCAATATTCCTCTCCGAACCCAAATCAAGCAACGCTGATGATCCGGACGGCCAATCTACACCAACACCCAAGACAGCATTTAGGTTTCGCAAGGAAAAGAAGGTCGGTCGAAAGCTAAAAGCCCACAACAACAACAACAGGAAAAGAGAGAGAGTGTGAGAAAGGTGCGAAAGGGAGATCTGCTGGGTTGACAGGGAGGTTGTGGGGGAGGGTTTGGGACGAAAGGGGGCGGGAGGTTGCGGGAGATGGGGGCTGGGGGAGGGAGAAGGGTGCTGTTGCGGGAGAACTGTCGTGGGAGAAGAGATTTTTCGGACTTTTTGTTGCGGGAAAAGGGAGGGAGAATGGGAATGGGAATGGGATTCCTTACGTTTTGAGAGGGAATGAAATTCCCATCCTCAATAGAAATTTGATTCCCAAGAGAATCAAATTCCAATCCTTTTTTTTGTACCAAACGTTGGAATTTCATTCCAGCCTATTTTTTGATTCCATTCCCTTTCATTCCAGTGTACCAAACGCACCCATAGGAGATGCATTCTATAAGTTGCAGCGTAGCCAGAGAGACCTTAATTTGCGGTTTGGGAGAACCACTTCAGTGTGTCTATACCTTCCCTGCCACCAAGTCTCACGTAAGCTCTATCTAGCCAAAGAGGAGCTGCATATTTTTATATGTCTATACCGTCTCAGTCATCGTCAGCTACTGTCTCTATGTCCTCCGACCTGACCGTCGTCCTCCTCATCCCAACCATTATCTCTGTCTCCTTTCTCTTCCTTCGTTGTCTCCTCTTAGATTCTCATAGAAGGACTCACCTGCTAAATCTCTGTCCTAACCTCTTTTTCCTACTTTACCTTAGTCTCCCCCGTCCCAACCACCATCCTCGTTTCCTTCCTCTTCCTTTGCGATCACCTCTCAAATACTCGTTGAGGGACTCACCTCCTGGATCCCCGTCCAACCTCCTCTGACCTTACCCTCCTCTCCCCTGCCCCATGAGGTGCGATGCTTCAGCCACCCGAGGCTCAACACTGGTGTTAAGGGGGAATTTGATCAAGACTCGACGTCGATGCAATAAGTATTCCAACTCGTTGGAGAATGGATATGTGGTTATTCGTTGGAGTAGTCTGGAAGGAGGGGCGCGAGAGAGAGAGAGAGAGAGGATCGAGTTCTAAAGTATTTTTGTTTTTTAACCAAAAAAAAGAAGAAAAGTAAACCAGAATAAAACGTATCTTTATTTTGTCAGACTACTATTTCCCACAGAAACTTATATAACTCATGTCAAAAGTTAACATCTAATAAATAAATCAATTGTTACCTGTCAATCAGACATATAGTAGAAAACTTCGTTATTTTTATATTTGAACTAAGATGTTGTAAATAAGAAGAAACCAGTAATAGATTAGGCAACTTTGGATAAGAAATTCTTTCAAATGCACCACCTAGCTAGGTAGCTACCATCGCGAACCATATACTTGAGGTAAGTTATACATTACCAATATTCTTTAAAGGAATATGTAAACTGGTCGTCAGTTCAAGTATTTTACAATTTGTTATTGGAGTATACTTTAAAAATGGCATTACATTAACTTGTGAAATAGTAATCGTAAAATCTGTCATTAAGTTTGAAGATGTTAATGCTTTGAAAGGTAGTAAAATGTATCATCTTATTGTTTATTATGCCGACCTTTTTATTGGAAACAATGCTTAATTTGGAACATTTTTAAAAAAAAGAAAAGAGAGAGACCTTGATGGGGAGAGGAAACTTGACACATGAACGATTCAAAGAAGCCAACAAGAAGTAGGAAGGTAAGGGATCCCTTAAAAAAAGCGATCGGGCAACTATTGTAATGATCACTACATTTATTTTCTTCATTTCTCTCCCAATCATATTGCGCATAAATCTGCTTGTGCACATCGAATTATTCTTAAACGTTGTGTTCTCGGTCGTATTGTGCATTAAACACATGCAAAGAAGGCAAGGGCGCCGGTGGGTATGGCTGGCCACCCTCCTCTATCCAATTTTTTAATTCCTAAACAACTTGAGATCTGAAATATTTAATGTGTTGTAATGTAGTCAATGAAGTAGACATAAGTAACGGAAGAGGGAGGAAAATTTTTCCTTAAATACGGTGACGGTTAGGATGAAAGGATACCAGCCAGGAGATATCTTGTCTTCTTTAAAAACATGCTTTATCTCCTGTTTTAGAATGATTTTGATGGCTTGGAAAAACAACGAGATCATCACGAATCATCGCCACCACCACAATGCACTCACTGCCTCCCTCCTTTCGACTATATAATGGTGCCACATCTGGCAAACGTCCCACTCTCTTCTTCCCATTCCAAGCAAAAGAGAGTTGGCTTGTGGGACGTTGAGGATTAATGGACGCAGCTGAAGAGATGAGGTCAAGGTTCAAGAGGATCTGCGTTTTCTGTGGGAGCAGCCCAGGGAAAAAGGCCAGCTACCAGGAAGCTGCTGTTCAGCTGGGAAAGGAACTGGTATACTTGTCTTTAGAAGTTAACGATCGAATTAACAATCGTTTCTTCTCTACCTGTTTGTTTTTCTTCTGAAAATGTGTTTTTCTCTCTTTGGGGCTCTGATCAATGGGCTGTGTGGAGAGTATCGTAGTATTGCTCCATGTTCTTCAAGCAGCAAAAAGTGGTATATGCCAACCACCAAAATGGTTTCTGAGGATCAATACCCAATATATATTGCATATTGTACCCTTTTAATATTTAAATATTTATGGCCACTTGATTTAAAAGTAAAATGGAACGTCTGATGATTATATGTCTAGCTTTCTGATGTATCTTTGCTTCTTCGTCTGCCATTATCATCTACAGATCAGTGGTTATGTATCAAGATGAAAGCTTAAAAGAGTCGATATCCTTGATGCAGTACTCTTTCAGTCTTTCTTTCTTTGATGCCTCTTAGTTTTGTTTGTTTTTCTTCATGCTGTTCTTCTATTTCTTCTTCTTCTTCTTACAGATTTGGTTTTGTTTTCCTATATTAGTCACATTGTTCCCAGTCACAACCGTCTTCGAATTTGTTTCACCATGACCAAATGAAGTGTTTTTAATTGTTTATTACTGCCACAATATTCAGGCTTAGTGCGTGGGGTTTATTGAGTTTATTGCATGAGGGTTTGCTAGCTGTATCTTGTCTGGCTTTGTGCATCTTTCTAGCATGATCTTAGCCCAACAACACCCAAAACCCCATATCGAAAATGTAGTAATAATAACAATAATAAATAATTAATAAAGAGCAACCATCCTCATGCCTTCTATTGTGCGCAACAGCCAACAGAAGGTGGTATGGTATAATGGCAAACCCACCTCATCCCATCCCATCACCAGTAGTAACATGTTGTTCATTTCATGAGTACTGCTGGTGTACTCAACTGGGTTGTTGGTAGGCCTCGTCTCATCCTTCCCCTTAGGTGGTATTCATTTTTAGAATTCTCATCAAAACTCATCCAATAAGCACAAGTTGCACCCACTTTCTGATTTTTTTCATGGTGCCTGTATGATGGTCCTTCAGCTTTGTGATGGTGGTTTGGCACATTCTTTTGCAGGTGGACAGAAGGATTGATCTGGTGTATGGTGGAGGAAGCATCGGTCTCATGGGACTGGTCTCACAAGCTGTACATGATGGCGGACGCCATGTCCTAGGGTCTCTCTCTCTCTCTCTCTCATGCGTGCATGTTTAATGCTTGTGTATTAATGTTTTGATCAGTGGCATGCATGTTTTCGATGCTGCTTATAGAAAGTATATTAATTATGATTCGTTAATTAGTATCCAAGAGTATCCTTCCCTCTTAAATTTTTTGCAGTGATCTTAATTCTCCCACTTCTTATCTGAATCTTCAAATAGATACTCTCTAGATTCTGCATGTGATATGCTTTGCAGAAGATTGAAAAGTTAAATGCTCTTTCAATATCTTGTTAATTAATTAACACTAATTATGAATTAGTGCAAGCGAGGACTCGGTTCAATATCTTGTTAATTATGTTGCAGAGAAGTAAACTGTAGTTTGTTGACTGTTGTACTGATGTATCGTTTGCTGTTCTCATTGTCATTTTTCAGAGTCATCCCAAAGTTCCTCATGCCCAAGGAGGTTAGTCGATTCACATCATGTACTTCATTGTTATTGGAAACAAATAATCTTGTGAACGTCGCCATGATCACTTATTCTTGATGTGGTTGATAATTTGTTTTCGTGAATATGTTCCTTCATCTTTGTCGCTCTTGTGTCGTACGTTATGTTTCCTTCCTCCATGGCTTATTAACCATTGCCTTATACACGCACACCATCAGTAAGACAAATATCTTGTGTAGTGTTAGAAGTGAAACTTCGTAATGCGTGTTTCGTCTTTGACAGCTTACGGGTGTGACGGTTGGAGATGTCAAAGCAGTCTCAGACATGCATCAGAGGAAGGCTGAGATGGCTCGGCTAGCTGATGCCTTCATTGCACTGCCAGGTACTCAAATGAATTTCTCTATCCATCCCGTTGCTTGATTTCAAACACATTAACATTTCTGTTGATATCGATGTCGCCTATGATGTAATTAAATTAAGGTGGGTATGGAACACTTGAAGAATTGCTTGAGGTCATTACATGGGCTCAACTTGGTATCCACACTAAGCCGGTAAGGAAATTAATTCTCTAGCTTTTATGCATAACGACTGAATTTATCTAATTACTGAAGTTGGGTGTTGAGGGGATTCACACATTGTTCCTTGAGAATTTTGCCAACTGATTAGACGTTATTTACCATTATAATTTATAAGTCAACACAACATATGATCAGTGATTCCAAACTGCGTAAATTCTTGTATGTATTGTTGCTTTCACATCCAAAAATAATAATTTAATGTTTTTTTTTTAAATCATAAAAATTAAAAGCTTGATTTTTATCTGGTTGAAATCCTGCAACCATCTCTAGAAAGAATATTTATGACGTCGGAGAGGAAATTGATTCTCTATTTAATAAACACGAATATCTTTTCCTACATAATTTCCTTGGCCTTAACTGAATTTGTTGCTTGTCAACAGGTGGGTCTACTAAATGTTGATGGTTTCTACAGCTCGCTGTTATCCTTCGTGGATACGGCGGTTGATGAAGGTTTCATCTCACCCATTGCACGCGGAATTATCGTGTCTGCTCCAACGGCAAAAGAATTAGTAAGGCAGCTGGAGGTAAGTATGATCGAACGAACGTGTGAACGGTAACGATCCCAATAGATGGGTAAGTATCATCGTATAATCAACTTCTATTCTTCTGCTAGGAACATATCCCTCAATGCGATGATGTAATCAAGCCCATAAGTTGGGAAGTGGAATCCTTGAGCTGCGTGCCTGAAACAAATTATGCACCCAAGCCGGAGAGCGGTGTGGTCTAGTAGCAGAAAAGCTGTCGCTGTTCTGCAATTGGCATCAACCTTTTGATTTTGATCAAACATATAACTATAGTAGTTAATCAAATTGAAGTCCTGACCATTACAAATTTTGTACCTGGGATTGCAGCTGAAACCGAACCCTATCGTTTCTACGTTCTCTTTTGAAATACGAGGGGCGTGGCTTGTGTGTGTCGACAGAACTAGATTCAAACTCAGGCGCAGTCGCGACTTGTTTTGCTTGTAACTTGTTGATATTTAAGATGGACAGATAGGCTTTCTGTTTATGTCGAATGTTCATCCCTACCTAAGACTTCTAATATAATAAAGTCCATTAAAGACTAGTATTTTATGTGTAGTACTTCAAATCCATGATGGTATTCCCTACTTCCGTCAAATTGTGACCACCAGTGAATCATTGTCGAGTGCGCTATCATGTAGACTTATACAACCTCTCAAATGCAAAACTCATCAAACAAGCCAAGATCATAGACACTCAAAGTTGACATGAATGATGAATTGACTTCTCAAACTATCAGAGAAGAACAACGAAGATTTTTGGGTTGCAATCGATGACGGTAAACAGCAAAGAAGCATTTTTGGGTTGCAATGTGAGATTGGAGTTGTTGGTTACCATATTTCATTTAGCTTCGAGAGGCGCTGCATCCAAGTCTACCTCGGCCTCGGCCCTCATGCACCCTTTCTCGATACTGTGCCACTGGTTCTCGTCCCCAACGTCACCCTGGGCTCGCTCTACCATCCTCTCCTGGCGTGACTCCCACGACGTCGATGGCCCACAACCCATCTTGCCCCAGTCCGCTTTCTCCGTCGTATGTTGCCTCAGTTGCTCCTCTCTAACCTCCCTCAATGGCGTACACCACCACCACCATCATCGGGGAGAGGGAGAGGAGGAAGCAGAAGAAGCATCCGCAGTTGGGGGAGAAAAAGAGGACGTCCTTGAGTTGTCCTCTGTGCTCGAGTTCCAAATGTGTAGGTTCTGACAAAGCTGAAGTCCTTCGAGGTCTCTGAGCAGGCAAATGGTCTTCTTTGCCACCGACACACCGACGCCTCACCAATCGGAGATGGTAACAATGATTGAAAGAGGAAATTATGGTAATTTTTATTGATTCAAAAGAAAATACACCTGGTGGATTGCTGTTCAAGGTGCAATCACCCCTCACACCTCGACGCAAGACTCCCATGTCCTTTGCCCGACCTCCTCCCTGTTGCTTTATACTCAGCTTAAGGAAGACGACTCTTATCGAACTCCACCCGATTCGATTACAAGATCCGTCTGATACAAATAAAATCGTTACAAGTACCCTCCATTTAAAAGATCTTGTCCTCAAGATCATTTGTCGGGAAAAGCCTCTTGACCTTCCATTATTCCTCAAAGGTCATCAACAAGCTATCTTCGTTGGACACTGAATCAGAGCTTCTGCCACTGCTTGGTCTACGTTGCGGCGCATTCTTCTTTCCAAAATCTTCTCAAGAACCCTATGACGTGTACAATATTCCAATGGTTGCTCGAGTGGAATGATTTTAGCCGTTAGACCTACCTTCTTCCTCAACTGACAAATGTGGAATATCAGGACTAGATGATAATGCAAATGTTCATAAGCAACCTTGTCAACTCTCGCAACTTCAAAAACACTCGTTCTCCTACTTCAAATACCAGTTCTCTCGTTTTCTGATCTGCCATCTACTTCATTCTATTTTGAGTTCTGGCTAGCACTAGAGTTGAGATCAAGGCTTCTTTCAACTTCTGAAATGCTAGAGCACAATCCTCACTTCATTGAAATCCTTCTTTCTTCAAACAGTAGTCAATGGTTGTGCTACCTTACCATAATTCTTGATAAATCTTCTGTAATTTCTAGAGAGACCTAAAACTTCTCTTAAAGACTTTATAGTAGAAGGTGTAGGTCAATTAACGACAACTAGGATCTTCTCTGGTTCCACTTCAACTCTAGCAACACTAACTATGTGTCCCCAGTAAGTTATCCTTTGCATTCTAAATTGGCCTTTACTTCGTATAATTGATGTTTCTGTAATAACTCAAGTACTGAATGCAAGTATGTCACATGCTCAGCCAAACTATTGTTGTAGACTAATATGTCATAAAAAACAACAACATATACTTCCTCAAAATTGGCCTGAAAATGTAATTCACGAGGGATTGGAAGGTTGTTGGGGCGTTACACAATCCAAAGGGCATTACAATTGTAGACACCCTGACTTTGCAGTCGCTTGGCAGCAAGCTCCTTTGGATGATGCTCTGGTTAGGACCACCAAAATCCTAGCTCACTTAAGCCTACACAAGCCCATTCAGGCCCACACTAGTCCACTCTGACCTAATTAAAATTAAAACCAAACAAAACACATTTAAAACCCAAAATTAATCAAGTAAAAGTCCTAATTCAAGACAAAATTAAATGAAATTCACTTAAAATCCAATTAATCAAACAAAAACCCTAATTCAAGTCAAAATTAAGTAAAATCCACTTAAACCCACTTAAAACCCAATTAATTAAATAAAAACCCTAATTAAAGTCAAAATCCATTTAAATCATTTAAAACCCGAATTAATTAAACTAAAAACCTTAATTAATCCAAAAAACCCTAATTAAACTCAAGATCCTAACTCAAAATCTTAACTAAGATCTAAAAACTCTAAATAAACCAAAAATCCTAATTAAAACACAGAAACCCTAATTAAACTCAAAATCCTAATTAAAATCCAAAACCCTAAAGTTAAATTAATTAAAACCATAAAAACCTTAAAATAATTAAAATCCTAATTCAAAACTAAAATCAAAAATCAAATTTAAATCACAAAGCCCAAATTAAAAACCTAAAAGCAAAATCCTAAAATACATGAAAATCTCAAAACAAAAATAAAACAAAAACCTAAAATAATTAAAACCAATTAATTAAACCTTAATCATAAACTTAATTAAAATCATAAAGCACAATTTAAAAACTTAAAAGCAAAACCCTAAAATCCATTTAAAAACCTTAAAAACAAAACCCTAAAACAAAAATAAAAAACCCCAAAACCCTAAGCCCGTCGTAGGCCCAATAAGCCCAATTAATGCTTAAACCACAAACTTAGGCAACAACGAAAATATTTCCGGCAAGCTCTCATCGCCGATGACCCCTGCATTTTCCGACGACTTCTCCCGCAGATCCAGCGATCTCCGGTGCGTGATCCTTAACCCCCATGATCTCTAAACTTTCCTCCTCCGTCGTGCCCCTAATCCAACGACAACGAGAACTTGAGGAGGGGGATCGACGGCAGGAGAGAGCCTTGCCGGAGTTTAAAAACTCCCACCGTCGACATACCAAGGGATTGGACCCCCAGCCTCTTCCAGCGTGCAAAAAAACCTCTTCCTCCTCGTATCCAAACACGGAGAGACCCTAGGAAGGATTCAAAGCTACCAGCCACCCTTTCGCAGCACAGAAACCTCCAGCCAGAGCGACGCCAAAGCACCGTCGCCGTTGAGCATCGTCAAGAGACAGAGCCATCAGTCAGGTACTCCCTTCTCCCTCCAGTTTCAATTCAAGGCATGCTTTTTAGGTTTAGAAAGCCCCTCCTATCCTCTGAATCGAGGTTCAACGGGTGTACGGGCCCTGTCCACTGCTTGCCCCTCCTCCGGTGGTGGGTTCACCATCGCCGACGAGGCCGCTGGCCTCTTGAGTTGGGAGGAGGTCTCTCAGACCCCTCCTACCTCTTCCTCCTCCTCCTCTCGGAGCTTCCATGCTCGAGAGGAGATCCTCTGGCTTCCTGTGGACTTGTTGCCTCGTCGTCGTCACCACAGCACCACCGACCGCCATCGAAAAGCTACTGGAGTTCTCCAGATGACCACACTCCAGTCCACCACCTCAGGAAGCGTCATCACCTCGCCACGAACGCCTTCGCATCGCCGTGCCGTCGCTTGGACCACCGTTCCACCCCGACGACCTCCGCCGTGCACCTCGTTGGAGCCAGAGGTGCGTGGGACGCCTCAGACCTCCTCAGACTTCACCAACACTCCCTGAAGCCTCGTTGTGGCTCCCCAAAGCTTTCCCAGCCATCGTCGCGCCGCTAGGTCACCGCTGCGCTTTGCCGTCACCTTCCCCGACGTCGAGAGAGTACCTCGTCGGAGCCAGAGGTGGGGGGAGACCCTCAGCCTCCCCAGTCCCATTCGATGCGCCAGCGATCGTCACTCCTCTTCCTCCGCCGCTGGACCACCGTTGGATCGTCGCCGGAGCACTCGCAGGAGGGGGAACATCGGTGATCCTCTAGTGATCTTTGAAGGGGAATGTTTTGGGCCCAGGCCCTTTAGTTCTAGGTTTTTATTTCTAGGTCCTTAGATTATTACGTTTAGATCCTTTTTCGTTTAACTTAGGTCCTGATTTTTTATATTTTAGTCCCTGTAGTTTTAAGAAAAACTTTAATTCTTTTATTATCTCTGTAAATTTTGCATGTAATCCCCTACATCTTTGGATTTTTCATTATTAATGCATTCATGAATGTTTTATCATACTTAGGCTCCTGTTTTCATATTTTCTTTGCATTTAAGTCCTGATATTTTACTATAAGCCCCTAAAACTTAAAAAAAATGAGTTTTCTTTGTGCATTTTGCATCCTGGACCCTATAAAACCTCATAATTACATAGACCAGTATAAAAGCTCAATTTTTATCACCACCAGGCCCAGAAATTTTACACATAAGTCCCTGACTCCTTAATAAACAATTCTTGAGCACAGAAAATTTGCATCTAGACCCTTAGATTAATTTTAAATCCATCATTTAAGGTTTCAAATGTTTTCTTGCATATTTTTGGCATTTTCCACTCATTGCATCTCACATTTGGCATTTAATCATAGATTCAATTTAAAAATCATGTTTTCACTATGAATTAACCGTTAGTCTCACATTTTAATCATATTTGTTATGTGTGAATTTTACACTTTAGACCTTAGGTTTTCAGGAAATTACCCAAGTGTAATTTTCATACATCTCAGTGCCACATGCACACTTGATCCATCATCTTCATGTTAGAATAGAAGTCATGAATACATTTTTGATCCAAATTCTCATCCTTTTGTGAATTTTGCATTTTAGTCCTCGTGTTTGTCCTTTATTGCGTTTACATCATTTTATTGTTTTTCCCTCTATGTTTTCTTGCAAATAATACTTTCTGAAGGTTTTGTACATATTTTGACATATCCCAGACCATGCATCATCCCCATACCTGCATTCATCACAACAGGCCATTAAAATGACCAAATTGCCCCTGTGCCTTCAATCCATGTGCATGCATCTCAATTTTTGCACTCAGCCTTGCGTAGTCCTTGTCCAAGCCATTTCTTAGCATTTTTGCACATTTAGGGACTTATCCATGCATTTCATACTGTTTTTTCATCACATTTGCACATCAGTTTCTCCTTTTAACTGAGTTTGCATCTCATGTATTTCTTTCTTGGATTTTTCTCCACTTTGTTTTCGGAGTCCCTTGCCCTACATTCAATTTGATTCTCTTTAATCCTACATTTCGGTTTTTTTGATTTGATTTGGATTTTATCGCCCGAGGGCGTATACGAACTGACCGAAAGGCCCACATTGGTCCATTTGCGGATTATTTTCTCCTTTTGATTTTCATGACTTTTTTTGCGATCCCGAGAACCTGGGTTGACTCCACTTTTTATCTTTTTGACATCAGTATGGTTTTTCTGAACATTTTATCCAAAAACATCATCATTTTATGTAATTTTTTTCGCATGTAGTCGTTTGTCTGTTTTATATGGGTTTCTTCGTAATTTTCCCATTCAGATCTCCATGGTGTTTTATGCGCTTCTAATAATTTGGGTCTGTTGTATTTTCGATCCCTTTGACACCTATGTGATTTTATGAGTCATCCTTTACAGAAACACAGTCATTTTATGTGAATTTCTTCACATGTCCAAGTTTGCCCGTTTTGGGTGGACTTCTTTGTAATTTTTCCATCTTGATTTCTGCAATGTTTTTCATGATTCTGCTGACCAGAGTTGTTTACATGTTTGATTTTCTTGAGGCCTGATGATTTTTCGAACCATTCTTTGTAAAAATCTCGTCATTTCATGTGATTTCCTTTGTCGTGTCATACTTTGTGGTTTCGTCATTTCATATGGATTTCTTCGCAGTTTCGCATACCATCATGCATATTCATCCGGTTTGTCCTGACATTCACATTAGCATGTTTACAGCATGAAAACATTTATCCAACCTTTATGCAAGCGAATTAGACTAGAAAGATCGTGTTTCTCAGACGTACAAGGGTGCTTAACACCTTCCTCGTACGTAATAGGAATCCTTACCCGTCCTCTGGTTAGCAGACATCCGGCCTTCACATCTGCATCTCATGCATTTAATCTTTTGTGGTTTTGCTCGTCTTTCCCTTAAAAGACTAGGTGGCGACTCCTTTTCTTTTTTTGTTTTATCCTATCTTACGCCTTCGCCATCTTGGCATGGTTGTGATCTCCTCCCTCTGACGTGACTTCGCGTGGGACCCCCAAGTTGGCATGGCCACAACAATAAACTCATAATGGCCATTATGAGTCCTAAAGGTCTTCAACCATTCTCATTTGATCTTAGAAAACCAACTAGCATGCCCTAACTCATCCAGTAGTTCGTCAATGATGGGCATAGGATAAACATCCTTAATGGTGTTGTTATTTAATTTCTTGTAATCAATACGCATCCTTCAATCCCCATCTTTCTTCTTAACCAACAATGCTGGTAAAGAGAATTCACTAACACAACTTCTAGCCAATCTTTTGGACACATAAGTCTGGACTTGTTTCTCCATCTTCGTCTTTTGGAAATAGGCATACCTATATGGCTTGACAATAGTAGGTTGTTCTAGGTGTAACCATGCCGGCGACAGTCTCATGCTTGACGCGGAAGGCCAAATGCACAAGGGTCGGCAAAGTCACGGCAAAACAATAAAAAGCAAATGATAAAAATGCAGAGTCGCCACCTAGTCTACTTGAAAACGGGAGACGAAGAAAAATGTTTTAAAACATTTAAAACCATGTCATAAAAGCCAATGGAAAAGGTCAACACAAACCAAAAAATGAGCAAGGATCCCTATTACGCACGAGGAAGGTATTAGGCATCCTCGTGCGCCCGAAAATCGGTTTTTCATGGGTTTTTCGTTTACTTATATGAAATGTTGGCTTTTTAGCTTGTTTCTGTACGCCTAAGGGCGATATGTCATGCAATGCTACATGTAAGTGATGCCTCATGCTAAACATGGGTGTATGGGCTGTAGGGCATGTCCTAATCCTCAGAAAGATCACCCGTGCGGTGGGTCAAGCACCGGTGCAAGGATATTGCACAGATAGGATCAGAGATCTAACAACACCAAGTGACTTTCATCCTCGCTTTACTATATACAAAACATGAGCTATCATGCATAAAAATGGATGAAAACAGGCTAGAGGCATCCTGATATATCCAAGAGGACACCCAAAGATAATCAAAGGAAGATTAGATCGGAAAACATGCTAAACACCATGCCAAGAGCAACTGTGTGCAGTGGAAAATAGGCCGGTGCGCCTATGTGGTGCGCCAGACTGGTGCTCTAGTCTGGTGCGCCACCTATGTGCTCTACTGATGCACCTATCAAAATGCAGGTCAGACAATAAGCTAGACTAATATGCCATGCAATATAAAATCTTGTAAATTTACAGAAAACTCATCTGAAAATGCATCATGAATATCTAACAATACCTATCACACATGAGTGGATTTCCCTTCTTCCCACAAGATCACAAGGGAGAGAGGAAACCCAAGAAAGAAAGCACAAATATGGGTCTTGTGCTCAAGGGCAATATGCCTCACACAAGACCACACCACCATACTAAATACAACAAATGGGCTTCAGCCACGCTATCTAGATCTGGATCAGAGACTGTTGCATAAGAACTTCCCAAACAAGAGTTCATGGGGCAACTGGTTCACCAGACCACAACAACAGGCGGAATATGCTAGATGCAAAAGTCACATAAACAATGCTATCACAGGCTGAAATCGTGCACACAAGGACATGACATATCAGAGAGTAAACACTAGAAAAATCAAAGTCCAAAACACTTGGAAAGCATGCAGATCATGATGCAAAGTTGGTGGCTTGCACTGTGACCAGGCTAGTGCACCAGGATGGTGCGCCAGGTTGGTGCTCTGGCTAGGTGTGCCACCCTAGTGCACCATGTTGGTGCTCTAGTTTGGTGCACCCCAGCAATTCTGAATCAGACTGCAGTCTGATTTCAGAATCTGGGCCAGATGCAAGAGATAACTTTGGTTAATTCTATCCAGACCAATTATTCAAATGCCAGAGAACTTAAATATGATAAATCATGAAGCATAAAAATCCACTTATTGTTTATCTCCTCAAATCATGCTTATTCATGGGTTATAACTACTGCTTGGTGGATTTCAAGGATTGTGCAGTGATTTAATTAGCTTAACAACCATGTAGAGATGATAAACATGTAAAAAGGATGTTTACATTTCATTTCATAGTTAGTGGTTGCATTGGATCATGATTCATTTATTAAAACAGAAACCATACAGTGCAGAAATTATAATGATACAGAGACATATGAACATACATGAAGGAGCATCCAAATTATCATAAAGGCTTGAAAAAGATCATTGCTATACAGATTACATATTAGTTGGTTGCATGCTTTATTCAGAGTATTATCTAAAATTTAAAGAGGTAGGTAAAGGTCTTACTTTGCCTAAGATGTCTCCTACTTGGATCTAAGTAAAACTCCTTCTTGTTGCTTTGGATCAGTTGGGAGTGCTCTGAGATGCGAGAATATACTCTGGAAATGAGTGTAGGTTGTTGGGA